>UELU01147861.1:0-14813 GCA_900490025.1 Megastigmus dorsalis
AAAAAAAGAAAATATTAATACAGAAAAAAGCTAAAAATTACTATAGTATATGGTAAATTTTCATAACATACGTATTATTATTTGCTTTACTTTGATTTTACTATGTTGTCTAGCAATTTTTACTAGAAATCAGGTCTGTCTCCATTTTCGTATACCAACATAGTAATTTTTCTTGAATTTTATTGTACTTTTTCATGAAACATTTTTCTCCGTGTACCTTACTGATGCAAGTTCTCACTTCGACGAACTCGATAAAATGTGTTCCTATAAGAAAATAAAACATCCACAAAGATTTCGCTCCAAAATACTAATGCTCACACTATTTTTCAATAAAAGGTTTAGAAAAAATATTTCAATGAAAACTGTAAAATCTGGTGAAATGAGGTTACAAAGAGATTTAAATTTTTGAATTTTATACACAAGCTTATTAAGACAAAAATTTTTAACTTATCTGGCAAAGATTACGATGCAGCGGTGCAGATGAAACTTTTATCTGGAGGACGGTTACTGAACGCGTCTTTTAATCGAGTGTTAAGAGTTGACTAGCATTTAACAAAATTTTTAAGGTTGACATTTTTGAAAAGGTATTAAACAGCTTGAATAAGTTGAATATGGCTGACTGTAAGTATGTTTTGTATACTCTCTGTACATCTCGAAATATTCAAACTTCTTTTGTACTTTTCACAAATGACATTCTTAAAAATTTCGTAAAAAATTGCACTCGGACTAAAAGACGCATTTGGTGTCCATCCTCTGGATAAATGTTTCGTCTGCATCGCTGCATCGTAATCGTTGTCAGATAAGTTAAAACTTTTTGTCGTAATGAACTTGTGGATGTTTTATTTTCTTATAGGAACACATTTTATCGAGTTCGTCGAAGTGATAACTTGCATCAGTAAGGTAATAATACAATAATACAATATATTTCTGTCGCAACGGACAACAGAGACAACGAAACCGAGCACCCGGTTTATAGTCATGGGAAGTTTTCTCGTGATCCGGGGCCTGCTATCGAACCCTAAACCTATGGAGTACATCTGTATTGAAAGATACGCTGTCTACGTAGATATGAGAGTTGTTTATTTTAAACTCAGGTTTCTTTAATTTAGTGTATTTATAAACTTTAATTTACATATAGCAATTTAATCTAGAATTTCTTCTAAATAATTTAATCTCAAATTCATTCATATAATTTACAAGTCATACGTGTTACATGAGATCTTAGGCGAGAACCTCATGTAAAAGATTTTCAAAGTCCCACTTTCTGTTCTGCAACTAAGTCCGAACCAAATTTGTATGAAAAGTTTTGGAAGTCCCACTTTTGGTTCTGCGACTAAGTCCGAACCAAATTTGTGTGAAAAGTTTTGAAAGTCCCACTTTTCAAAACTTTTCAAAACAAAGAAACGATCAATTAGAGTAACGTTAAAACGTTAAAAAAAAATTAGTAAAATTAATCTCATGTAAAAACTTTAACGTCGATCGTTACATGAGATTTTGGCATCAGGTCTCAGGTGAGATCTCAGGTAAGTTCTCAGGTGAGATCTCACCTGAGATTTTTGAGTAGGGAATCGATATGGACAGATGAACATACGCTTTCCATAGGTTAAGTAGCTATAGAAGCGAATAAAAATCTTGTAAATTTTATCTATAATAATAAAAAATTTATTTATTTAAGGGGAGAGTATGTGGGACTAGCCCCAAGGAAGTCGGCAATATTGGAGTGGGGGAAGCGGCGTGCGAGAGAGAAAGAAATACTCCGCGAGAAGCGAGAGTAGACGCCTTCGAACGGCAATGACGCTTGAACCGAGCAAGTGGGCGAACGCCTGTATATACGCTGACCACGAAATAAAACTCTTTGTTCTTTTTTATAGAACCTATTTTATTTCGCCTCCTCCAGCATCAGATACTACTCAGATCTCCGCGGAGCTGCAGGGATGCGCGATAAGGGCTACGTTCGCTACGTCCGTTTGAATTTTGAGAATGCAGTTTCCGCCTCGGGCGTCCAATCGATCGGGCGTTTGTCTCGCTTACGCGCATCTCGCAGAAATGCGTTCAATAGGGCTTGCGTAGCAGCTGCATTCGGAATGCAACGATGATAAAAATTTACCAATCCGAGAAAGCTTCTGAGCTGCTCAATGGTACTCAGCTTTGGGAAGTTGTTAACGGCGTCAACCTTCTCTGGCGTGGGCTTGAAGACGTTGCTATTTACAAGGTGTCTTAGAAACACGAGATTCTGTACGCCGAATTGGCATTTTTCTAAGTTGAGGGTTAAATGGAATTGATGAAGCCTTTGCAGGACTGTCCTGATATGAGCCTCATGTTCTTCTGCGGAGGAAGAAGCAATAAGGGTGACATCGATATAGGCGAATTCGTACTCTAGATCACCCAGTGCGCGGTTGATGTATTGTTGAAATGTTTGGCCCGAATTTCGAAATCCAAAAGTCATAGCACGGTACTCGAATAGCCCGAACGGCGTGATGACGGCCGTTTTAGGAATGTCCTCGGGAGCTACAGGGATTTGTTGGTACGCTTTCTTGAGGTCTAGAGTCGAAAAAATGATTTTTCCGTGAAGAACAGTCGGAAAGTCGTGCAGGTGTGGAACAGGTATCTGTCAGGCCGGGTGACACTGTTGAGACGTCTGTAGTCTCCACAAACCCGCCATTCACCGTCTTTCTTTTTGATTAGGTGATTAGAGCTAGACCATGGGCTGGAAGACGGGGCGCATATACCGGTGTTAACTAGTCGCTCGAATTCAGCTTTAGCTGCTTTCAGTTTCTTTGAAGATAAGCGCGGGCGTGGCCGCTCTGCGACGGGGGGACCGTTGGTGCACGGAAAAAAGAATGGAGCAGTCCCTGTCTCAAGCAGTACAGCGACTATACCAAACGAAGTTCAGCTGCTGTACTTCGCATTGGTGCAGCTGCTAGCCTAGTTTGGTGCAGAAGCTGCCCCAAAGTGAGGCAGCGTCTGCGCTACACATGACGGTCAGTGACTGTCTCTTTTTTCGGGCAGTACCTGAACGTGTTTCATGGGCACAAGCATCCTATCTTTAACCGATTCCGAGATAAACGTGAAAAATGAATTATGACCTCAAAAAATGAGATCCTTAATAAGTTTACTCATAAATATAGAAAAGTCAATTTATCCTAGGAATGCCAAAAAAATAACCTCAAAAAATATAGTTTTAAAAGTATGCAGATCGATCGATAACGGAAAGTCAATTTTCCTGCCATAACTGTTTTCCTAACATAAATAAATGTGAAAAATGCATATGACCTCAAAAAATGAGATTGATAAAAGATTTACTTCTTATTGTTTACTAAAATTTAATATAAGAATCTTATCTTCTCTTTAGCGCCAAAGCAAGTACAGTCGGAGTGAATTGATTCTGTCACCCCTAGCGCGTTGAAGCTCATTCAATAGGGGTGACAGAATCAATTCACTCCGACTGTACTTCGCTGTCCGAAATACAGAGATGGTTTCTTGATTAATTTAACCAAGTACTTCGCTGTCCCAACAAAAAATTATTTTAGCTTATATACATAACAGAAAAATAAGGTTCATAAGTATTTTCCTTTATTTTCATTGTCTAAGCAATAATTTATATACGTAAATTTTTCCGAGGAATCGACTCCCGTAATAAGGTTTTTAAAATTATGAATTTTTTTATAAATTGTTTAAATAATTATTGTTTAAACGATTAAAATGAATAAGAGAATAAATACATGAACCTTATTTCTTAGTTGAATCCAGAAGTTATTTTATCGCGGTACTCTGCTCAGTTAATCTTTGGCTTTAATAGGTTAAATATTTCATTTTATTCATTGATAAAGATTTTTCTTAATTAATATAATTTATAACAAATATTTTTTTACCTTATCTCATTTATAATTATTGTTTTATTATTATACTTTAATGTAGATAATATAATTATAGTGTAATTTCAAGATAGAGTTGACCCATGCGTATTAACATTATCAGTTCATCGCGTGTTATAGCAATGATGATCTTCTCTAAATTTTGGTACAGCAGCTGCCCCAAACTTTGAGGCAAGTGCTACCCTAGCGTTTGGCGCCGCTACTCGCCTAGAAACGGCGCAGCCGCTGCCCTAAAACGTTGGTGGCGCTGTGGTACTACCTATAGTGCAGGAGCTGCCCCAACCTTTTTTCCTTGTGATAATGTGGTAAAAAACGCCTGGAGACTAGAGGAGCAGTTCGTTCAACGCCTATCATCTGTGGGTATTGCGCGAGAATATGCGCGTACTTACATCTAGAGGATCGATCCTACTTAAGAGGAGGCCGGAGCTACCCCCCTCCTCAATAGTTTGTAGTTACAAGTTCATACAAAAACTATAAGTCAAATAAGCCTCATGTTGCACAGAACGGTTCATCGTACCAAGCACTATGGCGCTCAGCTTCTGGTATTACTCAAAATGATAAATAAAAAAAGTTGCAGAAATAGGCATGTTCAAGAATTTGAGGTTAATTTTCAATGCGTGAATGTCGGTTACTAGTTCCAGCTTTGTGCAAAAACGACTAATCGTATCCACTTGAAATTGCACAGGGTTATTTATTACATTGAGAACTATGGCGCTCAAGTACAAGTTTTTATTTTTATAATCAATAGAAAAAGATATCATCAAATCAAAAAACACGTTTTTAGCTCCGACCTCCCCTTAAGCTTTGGTTAGGTGAGTTTTTCGCGACACCGCATAGACATGAAGACTGATCAAAGAATCGACTAACCTGCGTTTCTTTAGATCAGGTAAGAGTCCAAACTTTTCGAGCAGGTCTGCTCCGGTGTGTGTGTGTGTGTGGGAGAGTTGCGCCACGTGAGGACGACCACGCCGCGCTATTCTGTTTCTCCATTTTGCCTGGGAGAGTGCAAGGGCCCAGGACAGTGGATATCTAGTGTCCAAGGTTATTCGAGCCGAAGAAAAAGTAAGTGGGATTTTTTGGCCTGTGCGCGAACGCTAGTTCGGCAGGCCCGTGCCGTTACATCTCTCTCTCGCGCGTTCGGCGTCCCCTCGGACCGCCATTGTCTAGACCATCGGACGCGTCAGGACCAGGACGGGAAGGAGAAAAGCTGTGGCCGGTAGAGCGGGAAGGAGGTCGGGAAGACCGCGATTCTTAATTAATAAATATCAATTATTAGTCTATTAAATAATCGCGTTGCGTTTCCGTGACACTTGGCGACGTTCCTTTTCCCTCTCGCATGTCGTCGTTGTGTTGCCCGTGCGTGTTATCTGTTCGTTGTGTATTACGGCTGGATTAGCGGAGAGGCCCGAGCAGCACTACGTGGGTTTTGTCCGGAATCTTGTCGGAGTCTATCTGCGAACTTCCTCTGGGAGAGAGGGCTCAATAACTGGGAGAAAGGGGGATTGCCAGGCGCCCTTTTAATAGAAACAGTGGTGCGGATCTCGTGGGGAATCGCACCCCGGATCAAGCCGATAATTAATCGCCACACTTCTGTGCGCGATAGGCATCAACACGATTTGTAGCGTTTCCAGCGTAAGCCTGGAGGGGTACTGGAGCTTCCGCAAGTTGAGCTCTTCCCGCGTCTAATTCTGCTCTTAACCTAATCATTTCGTCTGGTTGCGCTTCCATGACGAATTATGCGAGATAGCTTGGAGTTACACGAGCGCAACTTTAGTTTCTGCACGCACGCAGGCATGTCACAAATTTTAAAACAACTCCCCAAGCAAGGAGATATAAAAATGATTTTGAGGTTATCTAACCTGATTTTAAGCGTGATGCCTAAAAATTCTCTATCTTATTTATTCACACTTTTGGTAAATGATCTCAAAACTGTTGATGAGATCGTGGCAGAATGATGAGGTAAGCAGCTGATTTAATGGCGCCTGGATGTGAGCTGCTCTGGGGATGCAGCGTCTGTAGTGATTGACGATGCCCAAGAAACGGCGTAGCTGTGTGCTTGTCTCCGGCGTTGGAAACTTCTGTATTGCTATGCCCTTGTCGTCTGGAGGTTTGAAGTCTTTGTTGGATATGGTGTAGCCGAGGAAGTCCACCTGCGGCCTGTCTAGGACGCACTTCTCCAGCTTGATGGAGGGCCTTGCTTCCTGTAACACCTGAAACAAAGTGCGTAGATGCTAAAGATGCTCTTCGGGTTCGGCAATTTTCTCAGCGTCGAAGCCATGAAGCGCTGGAACGTCTGGGTCGCATTGAGTCCAAGAGGTAGTCGTAGAAACTCGAACATACCAAATGGTGTGGTGACAGCTGTCTTGCAGACATGCTGCTTGGCCATGGGCACCTGGTAGAATGCCTTCTCCAAGTCGATGGTCGAAAACACTGATGAGCCGTCGCATTTGTAGAGTAGATCCTCGATGACTGGAATTGAATAACGATCTGGTAGTGTGCAGGCATTGAGTCGTCTGTAGTCGCCTGTCACTCGGTGTCCTCCGCCCTTCTTGGCAACCATGTGTAGCGACTGGCCCTGCACTGACTGCGTCTTGAAGCTCTCTGAAGTGTCGCTGTGCTGCGTGGAGCAGTTCACCGTAAAGTCGCCCAGGTCGCTGGAAGACTGGTGATCCACACGTGTGGATGCTGTGCTGCACTGGAGCTCCGTTGAACGTAGCTCACTCCTTCCTAGGCTTGGTGATGACGGCGATCTCCATCGATTGTGCGTCGAACGCACGTCTGGCTTTCTCGTCCTGCTCCGAGAGTCCTAGAGCAGGAACGCTGTGCACGGCTGCTGCATGCAGGTGTGTAGGCACGCTGAGTGAGGTGTACGAGTCCACCAGGCGACGGTTCTGAGAATCCAACAGTAATCCAGAGCTGCTGAGGGAGTTCGCCCCCCCCCCCAGGATGGCGTCTCGCACATCTGCGATGATGAACGGCCAACTGAACGCCCTCCTGAGCCCCAGGTTGAGTGTCAGCATACGCTGCCCGTATGTGCGGATCGTCGACTGGTTGGCGGCTGCGGCAGGCTGAGCTGTTGCGTGATAGCAGTCAGTGGAAGCAGCGAGACGACTGAACCGGAGTCCACCAAAAACCGCATGCCTGAGCGTTGATCCTGGAAGTGTAGGCGGTTTTCGCAAAGTGCGTCGCTGCCAGAAGCCGCCTGTACAGATGGCAGCGGGGCTAGTTTGTAGCACGGTTGTACGTATATGGCTGTTCACAGTTGTGTGATTCTGCGCCGAACTTGCGGTGAAAATAGCATGGTCCGCCCGTCGCTGAGATGCTGCGCGATCGTAGAAAGCTTCTGCTGCCAGCAGGTCGATTGCATTCGTCGCTCTAGCCGGTGAAGGGCTGCGCCTGTGTGTGTACATACTTGCCTCTGAATTTATCGCGCTGATTGGCTGACAGATGCCTGGGCTCGGCCATGCCGCCAGAACTGCCGACATGGTCTGCATCAGCTTGTCGGCTGCTTCGCTAGCTTTTCCAATGTGGCGTCGAGAACGTAGAGAATGTCGCGTGGAGCGCTCGGCAGCAAGTTGAGCCACTTGACCTTGAGCAGCTCCTCGGAAACTTGACCTTCGGCGAGGGCTCGCATGTGTTGCAGCACTTGAAAGAGCTTGTGGCCGTCTGTGCCCGCTATCGCTAGGAGTTTCTGCAGTCGCTGGTCCAATGTGTCGGCGAAACGAGCTATCATGTGCCTTTTGAGGTACTCGTATCGTCTTGTCTCTGGCACTTCGCAAAGCAAGTCAAGAAGTTCTTGCACCGTGTCGCAATCGACCGCGGCGAGCGCGAGGTTATACCGCGTAGAGTCTGCGCGTACCTGATTTCCTCCAAAAGCCGCTTCTACCTGGTTAAACCATGTCTCTAGAGATACCTTCCAGAACGGCAAGTGTGTACCGACTCCACACGCGCTGTTTTCGTCGCTGGCTTCGACGAGTTGCTCGGAGGCAGCTGCACGTGGCCGTTGAGGTTAGGATTGTCACCGCTACCTACTGCATTTGCTGTTGACTGTTACTTGCCGTTGCTGTCGTCGTTTTCGAACAGCAGTCATCGCTGAGTTAGATTCTGCTCACGCGGCCTAGCTCCTGCTAGTGGCAGGGGTGTGTGAAATCCGGCGTCCGGTGAGCCCATGATGCTATGTGGTAATCCGTCGCTATCACGTCGGGGTCACCACTTTGGATTTCTTTGGAATCACGAGGATTATTAACTAGGCCAGTGGGAATCTGTGTCGAACTATATTTATTGTCACATAACTTAATCCTAATATATAAAAATAGAAACTTGGAAGCGAGTGTCGCTGAGCGCACATGTGCAGCGTGCTGCTGCTTCCTGCTACGTTGCGCAGAAGCCTTAAAGGCCGGTACACGCAAAAAGGAACAGATGACAACCACAAGGAAAAAGAAGGAACAACAGGCTTGTGTGTCGTTGTGTGTATGGTGTACTGGTCCTAACCTCTTGATGGTATGATATGAGTGTTAAAATTATAACTAAATACTCATTTTAACTTGCAAATATCTGAATTTATGTAAGTATTTTTTATTTATTTTGTAAAGTAGTACTAAATTAAATTATTTCAAAAGATTTTATTTTTTTTAGAAAATAAGTATGAAACTATCCAGAATAACATCCTTATATTACTTTTTTCATATATCCAGGCCTCATGAAGTTTACTTACTAATTGTAGTAGATGCAAACAAGAATATAATAATTTTATTCTAGATAGTTTCATACTTATTTTCTAAAAAAATAAAATCTTTTGAAATAATTTAATTTAGTACTACTTTACAAAATAAATCAAAAATACTTACTTCAATTTAGATATTAGCAAGTTAAAATAAGTGTTTGGTTATAATTTTAACACTCATATCATACCATCAAGAGGTTATGACCACTAGACCATACACACAACGACACACAGCGACACACAAGCCTGTTATGGGCTCGGACAGCCAAAAGAATGAGGAATAAGGAATAAGAAAATAGCATTGGTTTCTATATCTATATGCATGAGAAATATGAGGAATATGGAGGAATAACTTTTTATTTTTCGTACATATAGATATAGAAACCAATCAGTGATGGTAAAAGTATCACTGAAACCAATGCTATTGCCTTATTCCTTATTCCTCATTCTTTTGGCTGTCCGAGCCCTATTCCTTCTTGTTCCTTGTGGTTGTCATCTGTTCCTTTGTACGTGTATACCGGCCTTTAACCTTTAGAGTGCCGGGATTTGAGAAATTTCAAAAGCCCCGTTTTTCTATAAAAAAGTGAGTTTGGGCCATGCATAAAAGACTAAACTAAGGCCAAGTCTTTGGCATATCGGGCCTGGAGGCGTCATCCCGGCCCGGTACCGTAATGCGCATGGTAATGTTTTTTCTTTTTCGTAAAAAACGTTTAGAAGATTTCCCAAGCCTCAAAAATGTTTCTCTAGGGGTTTTTGGGGTTGCTGAATACGATTCTGCAATCAAACTTTCAAAATTCAAAATGGCGGATCCAATATGGCCGCCTTTTTGAACGATAGTGTTCCAAATAATCTTTCAAAAATTATCAAGGACGGAACATACTTAAAGTGGTTTTTCTATTCCCAGGAACGATTGCAATTCTGGAATCAATTATGAAATTCAAAATGGCGGATCCAAGATGGCGACCAATTTGAACTAATTTTGAATTTTTATTTTGATGACAGAATCGAGTTCAGAGACCTAAATAACCCTCAAAGACCCACTTAGGTGTGCTTAATTAATGAAAAAACATATGACGCTTACAGACGTCATCCCGGCCCTCTAAAGGTTAAGCGTCGACTGTGTCCCCACAAATACATTTATATCTGATTCAGACAGACTTAAAACTTTGGCTACCTTGCTGTGTCATTTAAAATCACTTCAGTGCTGAAGGTCTACGAAAGACTTGTACCTACCAATACTGTATTTAATCGGCCAATTTTGACTTCAGATTCAGAATCATATCGGCTCAAGAAATCTCGGGACTTCAACTAATACTTACATATACCAATAGAAAATTCAGGAAGTTATTTAAAAATATACAAATATGATCCTTCACCACTTTAACCTTTTGTTGCACGCATTGTACATTCGCTTTTGTACACTCTGTGGACATTACATCTGTCCGAACAAATTTGAAAATTTCGGAAATGTGCCAACAAGCGAAAGTACCAGTTTCGTAGGACGCATCGATATCTTATGTATTTCGAATTGTTTATGGTTGAAACATCGGCCCAACACGGCATTCAACCACAAGCAATGCAAAATGCGTAAGACAGCGATGCGCCCTATAAAAGCGGGACCCCCTGCTCGATGCCATATTTCTAAAATTTTTAAATATGTTCGGACAGATGTAATGTCCACAGACTGTACCGCATCTGTCCGAACATATTTAAAAATGTCCGGTTTTTTTGGTTCGTATACTAAATTGTCAGTAAGAGAACATGTAGAAATGGTTTATTTGTCATAATTGTTTATTATAATTGTTATATAAATAAACAAACATAAAAAAATGCCATTTTTTTCGAAAAAATTCAATTTTGAAAAATCTAACCTGTATAACAAATTGAAAATCTCTACTCGAGAGTTTTTGAGGTCGCTGATTACGAATATGAAGGCCGAATTCCGAAATTTTCAATTCTTTACGCAATTTTGGAACTGCCATCTTGAATCCTTCATCTTGAATTGAAAATTTCAAAATTCTGACTCCAGATTTCTGATAAGCGATCCCAAAAACCCCCGAGTAAGAGTTTTCAAGTAAAATCACTGAATAGAAAAATATGTGCAACAAAGGGTAAACACTATTTTGTACATATTCTGCGCTAAATATTTACAGAACGAAGTAATGTTTAGTTTTTGAAATATTTGGACGTAATAAGGGCTGGTTCTTTCCCTCTTTTATTATTGCTTACCCGTTTTATATAACTACCTGTACCAGATGTAAGGCCCTCTTAAAATACATTATTCAAATTTTTAATTCAGTGAGTAAAAAATTAAAAATTAGATAATGCTTGAACGAACATGAATAAAACCTAATAGTTAATTAAATTTAGATTTTTTTTTAACTGAGTAGTGAGTACGCAAAGCACGATTTTTCGTGTTAGTTTTATTCGCACTCAGCTGAATTGGAGTGCGCAAAGCGTTCTCAAAAAATACACTCCTGCTGAAAGCGTCCGAATCCCATGGTTTGCAAGACGAAAAATAAGATGAAAAGTCAAGCTTTACTCACTCAGTTAAAAAAAATGCATGTGCGCAAAGCTGGTGCTTGCCTTCGGATCGGGTGTTAATTTACACGAGTTCTGTACTGTGACGACTATCCAGGTTTTTTTCATATAGGTACCTAATATACCTGTTACGCTAGTCTTTTGTATTACTATATAAGTAATCGTTTGACTTCACAGCATCGTATCAAATAAAAATTTTCGAAAAAAAATAAATTAAAAGTTGATATTAATCAAATAAATGATCATAAAAATCGGAATAAATTATAACAGAGTTTAATTAGTAGTTCCGTGACCAATAATAAATAATTAGTTCAGTGACAATACACACAAAATTGCGTAGTAGTAGGTATAACCTAACATTAACCTGATTTACCATTGTGCGCATACACTGCGCATAACTTTCGATGCCATGTTAGATTAACAAACGGTAAGCTAACGTTTTTTTACTCTTTGAATTTAAACTGTTAGGTAACCTTATTTACTAGAAATTAACAAGTTTTATAACTGAAGAAGTTCTTATATTTGTCAAGATAATACTTACTCGACAATATATATTGGTAAAGATTTAATTTTAGTGAATAAGCCCTGCTGAAAATGACCTATTGAAATCGATCGGAATTAATTAATTTTCAATCAATACCAATCGATTCCAATAAATTTAATCAGTTACATTAAAATTTCCTATTGAAATCCAATCGATTTCAATCGATTTCAGTAACAATTAAATTGAATACACAATTTTAGCATTCGTTCCATGTATTTCAATTCATTTCAAAATAGATATTTAATTAATCTATTTCAATCTATAATTTATTGTAAATACTAATACTTCCGAATCAACTTCAATTGATATTTAGGCTATCTATTCCAATGACTTAAATATTCAATAATTTTTAATTAACTTTAATATTATTTTAGTATAAAATTTAATTACTTTCAGTTAACTTTATGAACACGAAATCACAAAAACATTTAATAACTCTAAATAACTTTCAATAACTTGTGACGCCGTTCCTGGCGTCAATAGATATACCTATATATTTAACAATGTATATGTATATATATAATAATAAATTGGGGAAACCAAAATACTAAACCCAATGCCGAGCCGTATTGCCGAGAGACTTTATTTCGTTAAAGTACAGTGAGTGATTCGGGCTGTCTCGTATCTTTCCATGTCAACGCGAATACGTGCGGAGACGAGGGCCCTCCAGTAAGGCGCCTACAGTCGAGCCGTCGTTGGAGTTGCAGCGAGCGAGCGAGAAGTAGAGCGGCCGACGTGTGTGAGTGAGTGAGAGAGAGAGAGAGAGAGAGAAAGAGAGAGAGAGAGAGAGAGCGAGAGGAGCAAGAACATTGTAAAGGCGCGCGGACGACAGCAGCGAATGTATGTGCGCCCTAGCAGGGACATCTCGCGGCTAAGTATTATACTGCGCGGAGGAACGAGCGGGAAGACGCGAGCGAACTGCGCCATTGTTCCCGGAGCCGTTGCCATGTGAAGTCGTGCGTGGGGTTTTCGATAAAAGTAATTGTTTTCTTGGGTGAATTTGTAGCGAGGTCGTGGAGACAAGTCGTACGGGAGCACCGTGTGGTGGTCGAGAACGCGCGGACGCTCGGCTGAAGGCGTGGTTATCACGGGCGAAAAGCGCGAGTTGCGAGGGACGGGGATCCTGAGGCGATTAACCGATTGTGTGGAGAGTGAGTAGGCAAGCTTGAGAGGGTGGACGGACGAAGAGTGCGGTTTGAGAGAGAGAGAGAGAGAGAGAGAGGGCCAGACGAGAGAGCGAGGCATCGCCGAGACGACCAGGTCATCGGTGCACGGGATCACGGAGAGGCGAGCGCCTTCCTCGAGCTGCAGCGAGCCATCAGCTTTTGAGGCGCCGAGGTTTCGACGAGATTGGTGTAAATCTGTTTCGCGTGCGGACAGTGGCGTTCTCGGTCGCGACGAAGTTAATTTATATACCTTTTGCGAAGTGGTTTGAGAGAGAGAGCGAGATATTTATCTGCGAGGATTTGTTGCGCGGGAATTCGTGATTCGTTTCGTTTTCTTTCCTTTGTAGCGCGAGTAATTTAAGAGTGAGAGAGAGAGAGAGAGAGAGAGAGAGAGAGAGAGAGAGAGAGTTTGAGTTTGAGTTTTGTCTTCGCGAGATCGTGCGGTTAATTTTAGTGTGCGGCGTGAGTTTTGGTAGAGTCCGAGAGTGAGAAAGAGAGGAAGATACGCGGAACTTCTCTGCGCGGAAATTCGCGGCAGTAGGGAATTTGCAGGGAGTGAGAGAGAGAGATATTTCTATACTTTATACGCGAGATTTCGCTTTTATTTGTGCAACGGCAGGAGTGAGAGAGAGAGAGAGAGAGAGAGAGAGAGAGAGAGAGAGAGAGAGAGAGAGAGAGAGTGACGGAGGGTCTTGTACGGGCATCATCTCGGCGCGCGAGATTTTGGCGTGCATTTCCGTTTGCGTGGCGACAAAGAGCGTGAGAGAGAGAGATAGAAACCTGGAGAGCTTTCGATTCGCGGTATTACGCGGTTTGTAGAGTGCGGCAGTGGAGCTGAGTTGAGAGTGAGAGTGAGAGAGTATTGGTTTTGTCGCGAGAATATCCGTCTGGTTGACGACGGCCGAAGTTTTGGTATGAGTAGGAGAGGGAGAGACTCGAATAGTCTTCGGCGTACTAGATTTTTACGTGGTTTTCTTTGCGTGCGACGGTAATAGAGCGTGAGCGAGAGAGAGAGAGAGAGACAGATCGGAATTTACTAGACGCGGGATTTTGCGTAGTTTGTTCATGTGTGCGGCCATACGGATAGAGGGTGCGGGAGATTTTCAGTGAGTGAGAGAGAGAGAGAGATATGCGGAAATTGCGCGTTCAATTGTAGTGTGAGAATAAAGCGTAAAACAAGCGAATGGATGTAGATTATCCAGTAAGTGGAATTAAAGACTGTTATTTGTGGAAATCTTTGGTGTGAATTCTTTGCGCAGGTGTTCCCCGAATTCTCTCCCCCCTTTTCTTAGTGTAGCGCGAGTTCGAGTATTGCGATATAGGGATTTCTAGGTACCGAACGAGTGACCACGCCGAGCTGAGCGGGATTTCGAAGGAATTCCATATGAGCAAATTCCGGAAGGGTTCTGCGTGATAAATATATGGGATTTTCGGGAATTTTCGGGTTTTCAGATTTTGACGGAGAATCTGGTGCAGCAGTGGACCACTGGGAGCGTCAGTCTCTCGGTGACGTTTCTTTCGTCGGAACCTCCTCTGGGAAAGGGGTTTCAGGAGCTGGTGGGGCAGAGAAGGGGGGATTCGCCTGGCGTCCTGATATATATATGTATAAATATAAGTATATGTGAGTTCAGTTTCCGGGCCAATTTTATATATAATGGTTCAGTTTCCGGGCCTCAGTTGAGTTTCTGGGAATGCCCGGAAATTGTATATATGAGAGTTCGATTTCCGGGCAGTAAACTTTTTTTTATTTTTTATGTTTATTACGTGTTTTATTATACTTTATGGAATTTTCTTTGCAGTAACAGAAGCGGGCGCCGCAGGCGAATATCATTGGGGTCGGGGGTTGTGGGGTTTTGGGTTATTGTACTATATTAGAAGTAATTTATCAAAAAATGACTATATATAGTTGTTCCCTATCTTTTAATACAGATGCCCGGAATTTGTATCGTTACATAGTTATATAT
>UELU01147885.1:0-23600 GCA_900490025.1 Megastigmus dorsalis
GTATACCAAGCTATCTGTGTCAGTATAGAGCAGTTTACATTGATCTCCCAGTCGATCCAGCATATAGTCATAGTGAAATCGGTAGACAAGAGTCTTGGATATATCGAGAACAGATAATCCAATATATATATCGGCTTCATGATATATATCTCTGACCTTAACAACTGTATCGCCACAACCTTTCATCAAAAATTGCACAACTACGAAAATTTGGTTTGGCGATAAGCGCTTCTGCTCCGTAGCGTCCTGCCCATTTATTCACGAGCTTTACATCAACTCTTTTTCGCTCATTCTCCATTGTTTTTCCAGATACCGCATTATTAAATAGCTGTAATAGAATCATCTGAAAAAGAAATTAGGAAAGGTTATATATATATTTATTCAAATATTTTGTTGTATGTTTAAATATTTTGATGGCCCCGAAAAGGGCCAATTATACCGAGAGCTACTTTCGAGATCTTGATAGCTGTTGCAGAGTACGACGACGGCGAACGGTGGGGCTCGGAGGAACTGTTCTAGTCTCACACAAAATGATTTTAGGTCGTTCTGTGAAAGAACGAGAAAGACGCTTTTTGACGGCCTCAAGATCTTTTCTGTGCCTCAACAAGGGTCTAGCACCTGGTACTCTACCCTTCGGAGACTCGGCCAGTGGTGGTCGTTGCGGATGCCGAACGATCAATGGTCTCGTCGGGATCCGAAATAAATTTTCATTCTCTGAGTGAGGAGGAGAGGGAATCTTCTCCTCCACCCACACGAATGAAAATATCGGTGCCGGTAGAGAATCCGACAAGACCACCGGTCGACGTCCCCCCGCAGCGATCACGGATTGTGTCGCCAACAGCTTGGACTCTGCAGACTGCGGCGCTGCAACCTGCGGAAAAGTCGGTGATTGTAAAACAGTCACATTACTTACAGAAGACTCTTCGGCTCGTTCAAGCCTTCGAATCTTCTGCAGCGCACTGTGCTGACGCCCCTTGTTCCGTTTCTTCCACTGCGCCGCCGATCGCCGTTTGGTCCTCCTTGAGGGTTGGTGGTGCTGCTGCTGCTACTGCTGTTCTGGCTTCATCTCGAGCATGAATGATCGCTTCTAGCATGCTGGAATCCTATATATGCAGTTCCTAACAATAGCTTCGCACCAATGGTAGCGCTCTCCGCGATTGTGGAGAGGGAAAGCATGTGTGAACGGCAGGAGCTAGCCCGCACCAATGGTAGCGCTCAACGCGATCGTGGAGAGGGAAAGCATCTCTGAACGGACAGAGCTAGCCCGAACCAATGGTAGCGCTCTCCGCGGTCGTGGAGTGGGAAAGCATGTGTGAACGGACGGAGCTAGCCCGCACCAATGGTAGCGCTCTCCGCGATCGCGGAAATCTCTAAGGTAAACCGCACAACTCCGTGAACCGAATAAGCTTCCGTATTCTCGCGCCCATACAAACGCGATGAGCGCGGACCTCGTAGAGAGATGGTGCTGGCCCGCAGCGCTCTCTGCGTTGGAGAAGCGTGCAAATTGCAGACAGAGCTTGTCCGCACCAATGATAGAACTCTCAGCGATTGGGGAGGGGGAAAGTATATATTTTAAAAGATATAGGATGTTCAACGATATAAATTTTTTTTTTTTAGTCCTCAAAAGGACTGATTATATAGCCGCTTATTAGGCGACGGCTTTCGAGACTATGAGAAGCGACCGGATAATCAAAAGAGAAAAATTCTCTTTATTCACCCATGGCCCACTTCGAGAGCTATAGTTGCTTTTAAAGCGATGGCATTTGAGACTGTGCGAAGCAACCGGATCATCAAAGAGTAAATCCATGTTACCCAAGGCCAGCTTCGCTAGTTTGAACTCTACGTTTATAGTCCTCAAAAGAACTGATTATATGTTATAGTATATTATAATCGCTTATAAAGCGACGGCTTTCGAAGCTATACGAATAGACCGGATAATCAAAAGAGAAAAATTCTCCTTAGTCACCCAAGGCCCACTTCGAGAGCTATAGCCGCTTTTAAAGCGACGGCTTTCGAGACTACGCGAAGCGGCCGGATAATCAAAGAGTAAATCCATGATACCCAAGGCCATCTCCGCAAGCCGAGACAGCATTCAATGCTGAATGAGCTCCGGAGGTTGTGCGCCCATACTAATATCATGAGCGCGGACCTCGTATGAACGCCAGTATCGCTTTCCCCCACGCACGCTAGTGCCACCATCCCACCACGCATCCGTGGTGGCGCTACGCTCGCGTAAGCGGCGGCGTAGCTCCCGTAATATATATAAATTGCACGACTTTTACGACTTAACTCATTACTCTTCGAGGATGAGGATCATAGAGAACGGGACGCCGGAGCTGGAGGAGGAGTTACGATCTCTGTTGGAATACATCGAACAGATGCAAGGGGAACTTGCGCCGCTTTTAGCTGAGCTGCACGCAGACATCGTGGTCCAACCATTAGATTGGTTGGTAGAGGCTCAACCCCCATCGCCGCCAACACCATCGTACTCGCCGATGTCGCCACCAGCTCCGTCGCCTCAGCAGCTGAGATCTCCATCGCCACCTCGATCGCCTTCGCCACCTCGATCGCCGTCGCCACCTCGATCGCCTTCACCACCTCGATCGCCTTCGCCGTTGGCGGAAATTCTTTCGCCTCCATCTCCGTCCTCTACGCCGGACCTCGTCATCATCGACGATTCTCCGGAAGTTATTTTAATATCCTCCTATGATGACGGGGCCCCACGGCACCTGAGCCGGGGCGTTAAAAGAGTGCGGAGCGGGGAAAAAGAGTTTGCCGCCAGGCGGAGGCTCTTTGAGTAATCAGTCCTTTTCAGGACTAAAACCAATCGGCCCTTTTCAGGGCCACAAATATATTTAACGTAGAACAATATGTTCTCTAATATTTTTTAATCAGCTCCTTTAAGAGCTAAAAATATGTTCTTTTTAACAAAAAATATAGGTTTTACGAGTGCTCGGATGCTCGCTCTGACACCAGCGCGAAATCCGCGTGTAGTGAGCACAAGAAAGAGAGATAGAGAGGGGAGTGGCGGCGCAGCATCGCCCAAATCTTAACAACGCAACTGTCCCACTCTTATGCCAGCGCCCAATCAACGCGCGGTGAGCAAGAGAGAGATAGAGAGGGGAGCTAAGTTTCGGCGCAGCTCCGCCAGACCGCATAAAAAGTATAACGGACAGCCAGCTTCTTCATTGCAAGCAGTTCCCGCATCGAGAATGGATCTTGGGGACTTGGAATGGGCGATTAGGGAGAGAGAGCGTATTCGGCAACTGTTGGCCGAATGCAAGCCTCTGTCATCGCCACCACTACTTCGACGTCTGCGACCGCGCATGGTGCAGAGCGCGCAAGGGTTCGAAGAAGTAAAGCGGCGATTGAACTTTGATTAAATCAGTCTTTTTCAAGGCTAACATCGGCCCTTCTCAGGGCCACAATTTTTTTCAAACGTATCACAAATTATTTGATATATATATACATATATGTAATGTTTTATGCTGTATATTTTTTTTTCCTTTTCAGCTAGCAAGAATCCTGTCATGACTTAGTGGGCAGCCGCAAAATGCCGGGCCGCTCGGCAGCGGGCGGCCTGACTGAGCCGCTCGCGCTAAATGCCTCGCCGCTTCTTGCAGCTCGGCGGAGGGGGGAGACGCTTCTAGTTCATCCGCCTCAGGGCGAGCCAGAATCGCTAGGCCGCTTCTGGCGCGCAGTCTCTTCGAGCTCTGCGGGGGAGAGAGAGATAGAGCAACACGGTGAGCCAGAAACACTAGGCCGATTCTAGCTCACTGTATCTTCTAGCTCTGCGGGGGAGAGAGAGATAGAGCAACACGGTGAGCCAGAAACACTAGGCCGGTTCTAGCTCACTGTATCGTCTAGCTCTGTGGGGTGAGGGGGGAGGGGGGGAAGTAGCGCTTCTGACTCATCCGCAGCAGGGTGAGCCAGAAACCCTAGGTTGGTGAGCTAGAAACCTAGCTTATCTACTACTTATCAGATCACAAATCTGACATTTTAATTGACTCATAAATTTAAAATTATTTAATGCACAAAATTTAACTGTATGCCCAGGAAACGCTTTTCCACTGTGCCCGCGGAGGAGGCGGTAATCGCGGAAATAAATGGAAGAAATGTCACTAAATAACGAGAAAGAAAGTTTAAGCTAAGAAAATATATTCTGTAATACTTCCAGTATAAAGCAGCTCTATACAATTTACTCGCGAACCGAGAAGGCGAAAACTCGGGAAACGCATACACGCACACCAGTATACGTGGATCGCCGTTTGCGAACCGCCGCAATAGTACTTTGAGTACTTACTACGAGGTTGCGCTTTTCCAACCCGCAGTCGCTCCCGATAATCCTTGAGGAAGTTGCACTGGCCTGCAGTCCAGTGCAGCTTAAGACGGAGGGTTGTGGGTGGCTGTACCACACACACACTCATATACACAACCGTGTCGCGTCGCGTAGTCTGGCACGTATCTCTTATCTTTTCGCGTCAGTAGCCATTCGCGGCGGAAATCGATCTGACGGGCGCGATCGAACTCACCTATCGCGCCGTCTCTCTCTCTAATTTGCGAGATCGCTTATCTCTCTCTTATTCGCGACACGCGCCACGCTCGCTGTCCTGCTCATCATCCTCGGAGCTTGCGCGCCATCGGATCGAGCGTGCAACCGAATCAACGATTAAATCCTCGATTCAATCGCGAATTCGTTATAAATTTCACTTGTACACGATAAATTAATATAAATGTTGGATTTATTTAATATTCGCTCACTTAATACAAATACGAATTTAAGTTATTAAATTTAATTAATTTGATATAATTGTATTCTTTTAATATTTAAAATATCTAGTAAAATCGCGATGATAATTATTTGATTGGGTTTCTTGTGGAGCACTATGCTTCTCATCAAGATCCCGAGTCAGTGACTAACTTATTGTCCTCCTTTAATCGTTTTTAAAGGTTCAAAAGTGTGTCGTGATTTTATGTTTTGCGCATGTAGCTTCGTGCTCGTTTCATACTTATTTCGAAATGTTCCGGAATGCATCGTTTGTATTTTACAATCGATCGTCTTTCGATTGACGATTGACCGATATTAAAAGGTACGTCGTATGACGTAACAGGGCAACAAGTAAAAGATAAAAATAACTTATTTAAAATCCTCGCTGACTTCGATCACGACGATGTAAAAAGTAAAAAATCAGATAGATTCCCTGCTAATAAAAACGCGAAAGCAAATCTGTACCAAACGCGAAATACAGAATTCGTTAAGGGGGGGGGCAGAATCCCCAAAATAGATATTATAGTAAACCGTTTGAACAGAGGAATAATAGCTGGTTAAATAAAAACGTAAACGCGATTCAAAGCTCGCAAACAAGAGCGTCGCGCAATATAAAATTCACTCGACCTCGTGGCACATCTGTGAGTCGATTAGAAGAAAAAATAAATTCGCGTGATCAAAGTAACAATAAATATCAAGCAAAAAAATTAAATGAAAAATGCGTTATCGCTATCAGCCAAAAAGAACAAGCTGAGCAAGACGAGCTTGATCGCTTACTGTTGTGTATCGCAATAGAGAAAAGAAAAAATTTAATATAGCTTCTATTCTCGAAGACCCGCGAGAAGAATTACTATATGACATTGAACCAGAAGGCGCGAATATTAAAACAATAATGTGTCCGGAAATAATCATTTCTAAAGAAAATATTAAAGTTAAAGCTTTGTAAGTAATGACTTTTACAAAAAGCATTTAATCGAAAAATTATATGATTACTCGTACGATATTTCACATAAAGAAATCGTCGAGAAAATAAATACGCATAAAAACTTAACTCAATTGCAAATGCATGAATTACATAATCTCATCAATAAATATAAGATCGTGTTTGAAAAATGCCCGGGTCTATTCACAAACTACGAATACACATTATCGTTAAAAGACGAATTACCGTTCTATTGCAAACCTTATCCGATTCCTTTATTGTATAGAGACAAAGTTAAAAAACAAATTCATAAAATGTTAAATCTCGGAATAATAAGACGTTCCTCGAGCCCTTCCATAAATCCGGTAGTAATTGTACAAAAGAAAGATGATTCTATTCGAATATGCTTAGATGCGCGTAAACTAAATGATAAATTAATTAATGATTATGATTCGCCGCTGGGAGTTGAAGAAATATTCGCCCAATGTAAAAACAAAAAGTTCATGTCTACCTTAGATCTAACGATGAGTTTTTGGCAGATACCGCTCGCAGAAAAGAGCAGAAAATAAACTGCATTTAAGTGCGATAATCGCGTATACGAGTACAATGTAGTTGCATTTGGCTTAAAAACAAGCAGCGCAGCATTAATACGCGGTCTAGATGAAGCTATTCACGATTTTAATGATTTTTTATTATCATTTGTAGATGACTTATTCGTAATTTCCGACGCGCTCGAAATGCATTTAACGTATTTACGTAAATTATTTGAAAGACTATCTAAACACAATTTAAGAATAAATTTCGCGAAATAAAATTTTGCCAGATAAAATTAAATCTATTAAAAATTTTAAAATACCTAGAAACGTGAAAGAGCTACAAGCCTTTCTCGGTTTTGTTAATTTTTATACTAAGGTTGTAAAAAATTATTCTAAGTACACGATCCCGTTAGTAAACTTGCTTAAAAAAGGCGTAAAATATGAGTGGACTAGCGAGCATCAAAAAGCGTTCAAGAATTACGAAACCTTTTTGATAGGAATATAATTCTAAAATTCGCGGATCCTAAAAAATCGTATATTTTAACGACGGATGCAAGCGATCTCGCGATAGTCGCAGTTTTAGCACAACTCGATGATCAAAACGAGGAAGTGATAATCACATTCCTTAGCAGAACTTTAAAAGGTAGCGAAAGCTCCTATTTTACGACCGAGAAAGAAATACTCGCGATCGTATGGGCATTGAATAGACTAGACACGTATTTAAAAGGCGCGTCTAAAATCATCGTGCGTACAGATCATAAAGCACTCACCTTTTTAAAAAATTGCAAATTCAACAACACACGATTACGACGTTGGAATTTAGCCATACAAGATTATAACATTAGTACTGAATATTTGCCAGGAAAAAAGAACATTGTAGCTGACTACTTAAGTCGTTCATACAGTGAAAATTACGATAACACAAAAAATGAATCAGAAATAATAATAGCTGCATTGCAAGCGCAAACTCTGAGCGCTGATTTAAAAAAGCAGTTTAAAAATCTTGAAAAATTGCAAAAGGAGGATCCAATTATCGCTCATATTATTAGCAAAATAAACTCAAACGACTATAATATAAAAAAGCGATACGCGTTACACGAAAAATTACTATGTAAAATAACGCCAAATAGATTTAAAATATAATAGTATTGCCAAAATCAATAATCGAGCAATTGATAATGGAACTACATGAAATTTACGGACACGTAGGAGCAAGAAAAATATATACGATGATTTTTTAATGCTTTTATGCTCCTAAATTAAGAAAAATTGTAATTCGAACATTGCACACGTGTGATACGTGTCAAAAGACAAAGTATCTAACAAAAAATATAATGAGCTGACGCAACCAATGTTGATTGATATGCCAAGCGATCTATTATCTATAGATTTTTACGGACCGTTACCCACGTCTACGGGTGGCGTGAAACATATATTGACAACAGTAGATGCATTCTCAAAACTAGTAATTTTGTACCCGATCAAACAAGCGATACAAAGAAAGTATGCGAAAAAATCAACAAAAAAGATTCAGTTCAAGAGCTAAAAAGAATTTTTAAAATATACGGTTTTTAAAGTCCGCCGTTTTAAAAATTTAAAGGGCTTAAAATCCAGCGTTTCGGAGCTAGGTGGGCCTCGCGACGTAAACAAACTGCATCAGCCGAGCAAGCGGGGGAGGGTGCGAGAGAGTGCACCAGAGGGTGACAGAGACAGAGCACCAGCGGCCGCGAGAGAGACGGAGCATCGGCGGTTGGCCCGCCGCTTGTTACCCCCACTTCAGCGCGCTTTCGGGAGCTTTCGACAATGCTACGCGCCAGCCCTTAAAAAAGCCGGCCCCGCGCTCAAGCTCATACTTCAACATGAGCCGTCATGCAACGTCAACTGCCACCAGCACTCAAACAGAGCGGATGGCAGGCTGCGATGCAGCCACCCAGACCTCCGACGGCGAGCTCGTAAAGGTGCAGTGGGACCGCCTGCACATCACGTGTGCGAAGGTAGGGAGGGCTACCAACGCTAAATGGAAGACGGTGGAGGGCCGCTACCGCAACGGCAGAGGCACGCAGACGCCTCGCCGCCGTGCGACCAGGTATACACAGACGTCCAGGAGCCACGACCGCGACCTCCACCATCATCCCCAACAGCGTGAGTTCGCCGCCCGCTGCACAGCTACATCCACCATCTTCTCCACGGAAATGCCGAGAAGGAACGATAACCTCCAACACCATCCTCATCTACGCGGGCAGAAGCGCCCGCATCCCGAGGACGTCAGCGAGGAGCTGCAGAGGGTGGATGCTATCATCACCGCGCTGTAGCTCGACATCGAGGCCCGCAAGCGTGAGCGACGCCCCCACCACCATCACCACCAACGCCGTGAACAACGATACGGAGTTCAGCGAACTCTTGGACGAGGTGGAGCAGCTAGCCACCACCGGCGGTAGCTGTGAGGAATTACCTCCCCCGTCGTTCCACATCATCGCAACATGACCCGACGTGAATAATAACGGCAAGGAAGACATAGCAGACGACTCCTTTTACGAGGACCTACTGGAGCAGTTTCGACACGGCCTCGCAAGCAACGGGGAGGATATAGGTCCCGGCGAGTTAAAGCCGTGGCTAAAAAAACTAAAACATTGATAGTAATTATCGGTAATATGCGTACTTTTTTTAAAATAAGTGATTTTTTGAGATTTTTTTTTATCAATCCGTGATTTTTTACATTGATTATTTATAAATCTGTGAGTGATTTTGGATTTTCTAATTATCTACAAAGTAATTTTCGATTTTTTGTTATTGCGTTTGATCAAAGAAAGTGATCTAGATAATTTTATATTCTTGCCATTTTTTTTTGTATCTAACGAACTGTGATCTTGTTATAACTATTCAAGAAGTGACGAATTGCTTTCACACTCTTTTATGATCTCCTTACGAAATGTGATTAACTTTGTGAAACTTATTTTATAATTATTTATTTATTCATTATAAAATAACCTTATAATTTACAAGAAAATGACAGAAACAGTGATTTTATAAGAAGCTGCGATAAATAATAAGACAGTGATTTCATTTAGTTTTAAGAATAAAAATTATAAATTATGCTTTCTTTTCGTTTGCGTTTTGCTGTCAAAATATAAATTTTTATATGGGGGGCAATGTAACGCCCAGCCCACGCTTTGATTGATTTTTTATCTCGTTTTGTAACGAGCGCAAGGCGCCCGCCAAGTAAAATGTATATAGGTATATATGTGTAGAGTCACAAAGCTCGAGCGCCGGCGAGAAAGCCCGAGCTTTGGCGAGCGCACCCCACTGTAAACGCAACGGCGCAAAGGAGGGAAATCTCCTCATGGAGGGGATAACCCTTTTCCTGCTACGAGTCGGGTATAAAAGGCGCTGCGTCGCCACAATTATTCATTCGCTCGCAAGCTCCTTGAGCTCCAAACTCTCTCTCGGGTTCCCTGACAGATTTCCCGCCTAAATTTGAAATAAATAAATTATTATTTATATATATATATATAAAAGAGTTAACTTATTTAATATATCTTATACGTATAGCAAGTGGTGACTGTGCAGTCCATTACGAGGCTGTTTAGTCTTCCTCGTGCTATAAGAACCGAGACAGAATCATTACAATAATCTAATTATCCGTGATGATTATGCAGTCCATTGCGTAGCTGTGTAGTTTTCCTAGTGATTAAGATTATAGTCAAAATTAAATACGCCTCTTGGAGATTACGCAGTCCAGTGCGTGGCTGCGTAGTCTACCGTTGCGAGTCGAGTAAAAATAAACAAAATATATCTCCTTTCCTTGTCCAGGCGACTGCGCAGTCCATTACGTCGCTGTGTAGTCTTCCAAACGACCCTAACGCGATTGTAATAAAGAATTAAGATCATTGAAATAATCTAATAATCCATGGCGATTGCGCAGGCCATTGCGTGGCTGTGTAGTCTTCCTAGTGATTAAGATTATAAATAAAAAGTAAAACACAACTCTTGGAGATTATGCAGTCCAGTACGTGGCTGCATAGTTTACCATTGCGAATCAGGTAAAAACAAACAAAATATATCTACTTTCCTTGACCGATGACTATGCAGCCCATTGCGTGACTGCATAGTCCACAAAACTATCCTATTATAATCGTAAAAGGGAAGTAAAGACATAAAAATAGTTTAATAATCCGTTATGATTATACGGCTCAATGCGCGGCCGTGTAGTCTTCCTAGCGATTAAGACTATTGAAATCAAAATATTTAAAAAGTATCAAATGAGACTCTTGGAGATTATGCAGTCCATTACGTGACTGCATAGCCTACCGTTGCGAGTCAGGTAAAAATAAATGAAACATATTTACTTTCAATATCAGCAGTATTTTTCAGTATCTTTCAGCGACAAAAGCATAAACCAAACTGCGAATAGCGCAAAAGAAACCATACGCGATTAGACAAGCGACTTTTCGAGTCCGAACTTGAAACAAAAATAAAATTTATGTTGACGCGTATCGCAAATAGACGCGCAAAACGCAGCTCGTGTGCCCGTCACAAGAAGTTCTGCATACCAGATAGCAGTTCCATCTGCGTCCTCTGCGTCTCCCTCATTGCCTCTAATATATTGATAATCGACGTCTTTGCTCTTAAAGTCAGAGGCAATGAATGAGTCGTATACGAGATGGACTCCTCCTCCTGCAGCTGCTGTTGTGTTTTTGGAATTTGGTTTTCGTCTAAATTTAATTTGTAAACAATAATCTTTAATGAATAATCTCATTTAAATGTTTGGATTTTATACCAATACATCTAATTTTCAATTTTTCTGACAGATCTGTATCCTAACATCTTTATTTAATTGTTTATAATTCTAAGCAAAAATTTACTTTCTAATATTGTAAATATATATAAAACTATGTAAGTTTTTAATATAAGAGAACTTCTGATTACCTTCGGAGTTATGGTCCATAGCCTCTCCTTCTCTTCCAGACACAACAGCCTCTTCACTTTCTCTTTCCATTTTTTTAGTTATTTTCTTCTAATTGATCTATAAATAGATACCAAATATTTATTCTACTTCTCTTTTTATATTTATAACCATTTTCGCTTTTTCCTATATCCAACCGCACTGCAAGTTAGATTAGTCCAAAGCTTAGCCGACATTCCCGCGTGCACCGAAACCACGCTTGTGCTCCATCCGAACGTGATGTCACGCACTGCAATGACACCAATAGTGTCAGAGGGCCGATTGTACACTCGCACGGTCCCAGTAGCACGCAAAGAAAATGGCGGCTATTCACAAGAGCATGAGTTTCCTGCACAGCGGTATCCTTAATGCACTGTGATGTGCACATATTTTATGTTTAGGTTCAAATTGTATATATTTCAAATATATCTATATTTATTATGGTTAAAGAATACGAATAGATTAGACTATTCCTTATTTCTTTATTATTTCTATAGCTTTTTGGCTACTTCCAAGAATTTATTTTGTATTATAGTCTTTACTTCTTCGTGTAAAGAATTCTAAATAAACCAAGTTCATCTGAATATGCATACACCTGACGTGAATATGCTGTAACAGGGTTTTTCCGGGGTGTCTTAGCAGCAGTTACTTACCCCGGAACGTACCGAGTACGTCCTACGGCAACTCCAAGCACGAGTTGCCGCGGCCTGCTACAACGTGAGAGCTCCGTGAGTGTTCCTGGGCGAAACTCCTTGCTCCTGCTCTTCCTCTCGTGAGTGGCCGGCCGGTCCACTCACCACGCAACTAGCCTGGAAAAACGGAGGAAAGTCGCTCGTCCCTCCGCGCCTCGCAGTTGACGGACTTCGGGGGAACATCTCCTCCCGAACACGTACTCT
Source organism: Megastigmus dorsalis (assembly GCA_900490025.1). Classification (NCBI taxonomy): domain Eukaryota; kingdom Metazoa; phylum Arthropoda; class Insecta; order Hymenoptera; family Megastigmidae; genus Megastigmus; species Megastigmus dorsalis. The sequence continues at coordinate 12,065 of UELU01147885.1, forward strand.
CCTGGTAGATGCACCCACCCACGCAACACGGCACACACTCCACACACCCCGAAGGTTACCCGTGTGTCGGGCTCACGCACCACGAAACCGTTCTCGCGATCCTCGTCCGCTCAATTCTTTTCGTTTCGATCGATCGGGGTACGTCCGTTACCGTTCGTAGCTGCGGTCTCTCTCTCGAGCTTTTTCGGGGCTGACGCGATCCTGCCGATCGCTCCATATCTCTCTCTCTCGCTCGCTCTCATGTTTAGGTAAGGGAGCACCACCGGTAGGTGCTTCCCCCCCTCGCGCGCGGCCAAAAGACTAATTAGTCGCGCTCGTGCTGTCGTTGCTCGCGAGGATGCGAATTATTCCAACCCTGAATAATTACGCGTCACAAATTATATTATTTTGGTAAATGTTCATGATTTTTATACAAGATCTCAATTTCCGATCAGTTCTGATAAAACAAAAAAAAAACATTTGCAGCCGCGACCAATAATTCTTAATTTTCATGATTTAAACTATTACGATGAATATAATTCAAAAAAAGAAATGAACTGCACATTTTCCTTCAAAACTTAAAGCTATTATAAGTAAAAACTTTATTATTTACGAAATTCGCACTTTCCACAATATATATATATATATAGTCAATTTCTGGTATTTCTGGGACGATTTCTAGTATGCATTGTTACTTTCTGGGATAAATGCGTCTTTCTGGGAGGTACCAGAAAAAAAATAGATGGATTGTCATCTTCTGGGATATTCTGGTGCGTATCACAATATTTCTTTATTAACATTTTCGTGTCTTAATTCATAATAGAGACTGGAAATAGAATTGGGCGCCACAGATGGACATCATTGGGGTCGGGAGTTGTGCGGTATTAGTTTATTATATAATTGACACAACTTTCATTTCGCAAAAGCCCAGCCGTTGTGAACAATCTTTTAAGAATCCCAGAATCACGCACATATAGATAGAGTCGTACATGTCTACGAGGACACCATTATGGGGCTTTCTGTGCACCTACACATCGAGTACTACCGATCCCAAGACACAAAAATCTACGGAGCGCACTACTTAGACTCCATCATCGGCAACCTTATACTCCTAGACATCGAATACGGTCAAATTCTACACCTAGACATGAAAAGCTACGGAGCGCACTATTTAGACTCCATCATTGGTAACCCTATACACCTAGACATCGAGTTCGTCCGATTTCCACACTTAGACACAAAAAGCTACGAAGCACACTCCTTAGACTACATCATCGGTGGCCCTATACACCTAGATATCGAGTACGTCCGATTTCCTAATCTAGACACGAAAAGCTACGAAGCGCACTACTTAGACTCCAGCATCGGCGACCTTTCATACCTAGACATCGAGTACGTCTGATTTGCACACCTAGGCACGAAAAGCTACGAAGCACACTCCTTAGACTACATCATCGGTGGCCCTATACACCTAGATATCGAGTACGTCCGATTTCCTAATCTAGACACGAAAAGCTACGAAGCGCACTACTTAGACTCCAGCATCGGCGACCTTTCATACCTAGACATCGAATACGGTCAAATTCTACACCTAAACACAAAACCCTACGGAGCGCACTACTTAGACTCCGTCATCGGCGACCTTATTCATCTAGACATCGAATACGACCGAATTCCACAGCTAGACAGAATTATCGATATACATACCTAGGCAGAGTATAATATGATTACATTATATTAATATACAATTTTTTTCGGTATCTTACAATATTTAATTTATATATCTGTATATATTATGCTCTATATGTTACCTATATTTTGTATTATTAGTTTCTACTAGTAATATATTGATGATGACATACATGGAATAGACTTGTATCTGGAAGAAATTTCTATGTATTTGTATATCTACGCAACACAGCAGGAGCAGCTATACGAGAGTTGTCTCTCACTAGCTACACCGCTGCGTATGTACCACCTTCTCAGCGCGCATAGTCGCCTGGTAGGCGGACCGAAGATGGTCGGCATTGGACCTCTCACGGATCCTCCTACCATCAATATAGTGTAACCAACTTAATCCTCATGTTTCGCGGGTATATTTCCTCTCGCGACGTTGAGAATATTTATCGAAATTTTCACGTGTTTGTATATCTATATATAATGGCTGAATTCTGACCCTGTTTTTGTACGTATTTATGTATCTATATATATATATATAGCGTTAGCCGAAAATTTAGCGAATGGAAATAGTCGCCCGAAAATTAGCATTGACGATAACTTAAGAACAAAATATTTTTGTGGATGAAACTTGTGGTGTATTCGAGTTGGTAGTGTAAAGTAAGCGCGGAGTACCGAGACATAACGGTAGAGCGCGCACGATGAGAGAAGAGCGAAAGAGCCGTTCGGCGAGAGAGCGAGGATCAGACTGTAAGCCACGAGGCCGAAGAAAGGACTGCCGAATAAAGCATTCAAGTTCAAGTACACATTATTTCATTCAACCACTCCCTCTTACCTCCTGGTTCCTGACTGCATCACCAAGTACTCACATACGGGATATTTCATGTCAACCGGATCACCTGCACTCCCAAAATTTGGGTTGATGGATTTTCTTGTTTGGGGCGTCAAAATATTCGTACAGTGAAGTTCCTTTCTAAAAAGTTCTGGCCTTTAGAAAAATCCAATATGGCGGATCAAATATGGCGCCTACAAGGACGCATCCCGCTTTAATTACGGAGAAAGTGTAATAAAATTATCGTAATTAGTATAAATATATATTTCTAATTACGTGTAACATCACACTTTGGACCATACATTCTAAATGTACCTTAGACAATGTCCGATATTAATCCCTCCTAAACCATATCATGATCACAAATAGTTTTGGGTCAATTGTTGGAATTGATATGGTGTTCTGAGGGCCTCTGAATCTTATTGCAACATTGAAATTGCAAAATCCAAAATGGCGGATCGAATATGGCTTGCGAAATTACCTTTTAATCCATGTATATGGCTGCATCCCGTTTAGTAAACACTGTTGGTATGGGGATTTTTCATGACTTTCATTTCTGATTTATTGCTTGAATGCCAAAATTGAAAATGACTTATCCAATATGGCAACATAATTGTCCATTTTATGTACTACGGCTGCGCATTGAATCCGGCTGAGTTGAAACTGTTGGCATGGTAGTTTTTCGTCACTCTGACTTTAGTGAAATCTATCACTTAAATCTATCACTTAAAATTAAATTCGTAAAATCTATCACTGAAATCTATCACTTAAAATTAAATATCAAAATTCAAACTGATTCATCCAATATGGCGGATAAGATTTCTGACAGAGTTTAATTGGAACTATTACATGATATTTTTTCTTTATTGTAGCTATTTATAGTTTTATGACTTCTTGCTTCTAGTTTGTGGAACTGTTAGTAGTGATGAACGGCTTTCATCAAAATCATAATCGACTTCAGCGAGTACGTCTTTTGCATTGGAGTACTGTAATACAGTTAAAGATTTATCATTTTTTAGGATAAATCCATGTGTCATTTGAATTTTTATCACTGGTGGAGCGTTCTTCAATCTCTTTGTCAAAAATGTACGAGCTTGTTCGTGATCCTTTTTAGTATATACAAAAAATTTAATTCCATATTCTCGCTTGTTAGCCCAAGCAAAAAGGGTTTCTACATCTACAATTGCTTCATTTTCTGAAACCTGCAGACTCGCTCTTGTAGCTTCTCTTTTTATTATAGCCCCAACGCCATCAGGAGCACCTTTACCGTGGGCTGTTGCGGATGTATGCCATTCAGCATCGACACCAAAATCTTTTTTGTGGTTCATTAAATTAATCATTTGATAACGATTTTTGAAATGCTGTTTAGCACCGTCACTGATATGAACAACCTTTTTAACTGTAGGAATTACTTTGCGAATTTCAGGTATAAGCTTTTGCTGCATTAAGTACACAGCAGCGGTATCATGAGTAGTGCAGTCGGACATAGATACGCAACAAAAATGTTTTAGTTTACCTTCTGATTTAAAATAAATAACTGCCGGAAAAATCGTACTCTGATCATTATTGTAATGGAATGACTGGGCAGCGTTTTGAACTACGTAAGCATGGTTTTCAGAAAAATCTAATTGAACCAGAACTTCATTAACTACAAGGTTATTTTTCTTCTCTTCAATAAACTTTGATTGTTCCTTCGCGATAAAATGATGAGGTATTAACTTTTCTAGTCTAGAAGAAAGAGCTTCAATAAACTCCTGCGTTGATAGACATTTTTTTATTAATGTGCATCTGTCGGTTGCTTGCGACGTACTGAAGATGACTTGATTAATATTGTGCTGTTCTATAATATTCTCAACGTAATTATAAAACTTTTGTATGTTTGGACAAAATTTACATTCATTCAAATAACAGATTGGCTTAGGATCTTTACATAGAACGAAATTAATGCAGTCTTTATAATCTTTTAGTTCATCGTTAGAGATTTTTCTTAAGTTGATGGCGTGAATCATCGCTTTAAAATTTTGGTGTATGACACATACGCATACATTATGCGTACCAGCGAAACCTGCTAATATACACCATTTTGGTCTCAATTCAGCGAATTTGGTAAGACCAATCGGATGTTTAGGAGACTCTGTTTTAAACTGGTGATGAAGGTTCTTGATATCATTCAATAATAATCTTTTTTGTTCTTTCCTTTTTTCACCATTAATACGAATAGTAACAGTATCCTTCTTATTAGGCATAATTCTACTGTTAATATCATTTTGATAAAAATCTTTAACTTTTTTATAGATTCTGGGGCTAGAGTTTTACCATGTTTTGCAACTGGAAACGCCAAAATACCACCTGATTTTCTTAACTGTTTGGCTTTACGAGCCATTCTAAACGATGCACCAAAGTGATGCACAATTTTACGTATACTCCAATGTTCAGGCAAAATAGTAAGTATACTCACGCGTAATAGATCACTCGGAGGCAGAGATTGAAATTTGTTTTTGAGTTCACTTAAAATGTCCGTTAAATCTTCTGGCGTTACTTCATCTGAAACGGTGTCTGAATCAGAACGTAAGTCATCATGTGATGCCGATTCACAAGAATGTGACTCAGAATCAATACTCATATTATTTGCTGATGATGAGGCATAAGATTCGTTAAAAGATTTTCTACATAAATCACAAATCACTGAGGATTCCGGAAAATGAGGATAGGCTTCTTTCATATTTTTAGAGATCCTCCTAAGGTTTTTACTATGTCCTTTAGCAATACCAAAAGGATTTATACATCTATCACTGCGAAACATTTTTACAGGAGAAGACATTGCTATAGGAAAAATGAAGGCAAAAAAAATGACTGCTGGCAAAAAGTCACCGAAGAAGACTACCACTGATAGGTTCACTCACCAACTATCCTGAAAATTATTGCTGGCAAAAAGTCCTCCAGAAGCGCAGAAATTATTATCTCACAATAGGAATCGATCATCGGAGCTATAAGTTAACAACTCTTGATGTTGACACTGACACCAAATACTTTTATTGTTGATATTTTTGGGAATAGATGAACTTAATGCGAACCAATACTTTTTAATGCGAATCATTCAGACAGCTGTTTCGCCTTCAGCGTGATGAAACCTAATGCGAACTAATACTTTTGAAACCTTTTCTTCGCATCGAATAACAGAATTGAATCGCATTCAAAATTGTAATACATTTTAATACTTTTTAATCAGACGTTTTTTCGAGGGTGGGTTATAAGGTAATTTCGCCTCCATATTGGGTCAGCCATTTTGAATTTAGATAATTCAACTAAAATATGAAAGGGCGATAAACTGTCATACCAACCGTTTCAATTAAACCCCGTTCCTGATGTAGTCGTAAAATAGGTTAAAAGGATTTCATTCTAAATAGGTTAAAGGAGCCATATTCGATCCGCCATTTTGGATTTTGCAATTTCAATGGCGCAATAAGATTCAGAGGCCCTAAGAACACCATATCAATTCCGAAAATTGACTCAAAATTATTTGTGATCATGATATGGTTTAGGAGGGATTAATGTCGGCATGTTAGATCCACCGATTTTTTCGCATTGTCTAAGGTACATTTAGAATGTATGGTCCAAAGTGTGATGTTACACGTAATTAGAAATAAATATTTTTAGTAATTACGATAATTTTATTACACTTTCTCCGTAATTAAAGTGAGATGCGTCCTTGTATATATTGGATTTTTCTAAAGGCCAGAACTTTTTAGAAAGGACTTCACTATACGAATATTTTGACGCCCCAAACATGAAAATCCATCAACCCAAATTTTGGGAGTGCAGGTGATCCGGTTGACATGAAATATCCCATTATACATATATCTATAAACGTAACAGTTGGCAATTATAACATGACCGGATTGGAAGCAAATCGGATGTTCATGAAAGTAAAAATTAACGACAAAGCGATTAACATGAAAGTCGATACAGGGTCGTACTTTGCAGTAATGTCGGAAGGATTTGCAAGTAATAATTTTAAAAATCTAAAAGTTACCTATGCTACGGTAAATTTATTAGGATATGAAAATAACACTATGAAGCCACTGGGCCAACTGGAAAACCTTAAAGTAACGTTAAACGGTAAGACCGAAATTTTAAGTTGCTTGATTTTGAAGGGTAATAAAGTACCGCTGATTGGGCGACAGTGGCTAAAAGCCCTAGGCCTATGGCCACTACAAATAACGGATAAATTAGACATTACTGTAAAGATCGAAGAAAGTCTGAATAAGATAGACGTAAACGACGTGCACGAAAAATTGTTGTTACAATTTGAAAAATTATTCAGCGATACTCCAGGTGAATACAACAAGCGAGAAGTTAAACTACATTTAAAACAAAATGCAAGACCCGTAGCGTTCCCGGCGAGGCACGTGCCATACGCACTTCAGTCAATGGTTGAAAGAGAAATTCAACGCTTAGTCGCGTTAGGTCATTTAGAAAAGGTCGAAGCAAGCGAGTGGGCAACACCTATAATGCCGGTCTGAATGGGCAACAATGCAGTCAGAATCTGCGGAGATTCAAAGATTACGGTAAACCCATACTTGCAGGTACTGAGGCGTGTTTTCTCGCGAATAGACGATATTTTTAGAATATTAAATTATTAACTATCATGACACACATCGGTCTATATAGGTACACGAAAATGACAGAAGGTATCGCGAGCGCCCCGGCGGAATTCCAACAAATAATGGACGAATGTCTACAAGGCATTCCGAACACGATAGCATATATAGACAACATATTCGTAACGGGAGAAATGCACGAGAAACACATCGGAAACTTACGTCGGGTATGTGAACGGCTAACCGAACGCGGCTTACGCCTAAATAAAAATAAATGTGAATTCATGAAGGAGAAAATCGATATTTTAGGTTACGTAATTAGCAAAGACGGGCTACAGAAGGCAAAATCTAAAGTCAAAGCCATGTACGAGGCGTCTCGTCCAGAGAACACCAAACAGCTGATCTCGTTCCTGGGTCTAATAAACTTCTATGCAAGGTTCATTGAGAACAGATCTGATAGTTTACGCCCTTTGTTTGACTGTGCTAATAAAAAGGATTTCGTTTGGACCAAGGAGTGCGAAACAGCTTTTCGGTGGGTCAAGAACGAGATGACTTCACCAAAGGTTTTAGTGCATTTCGACCCAGACGATAAGCTGGTGTTAGCCATCCTTTCGCATCGCTACAAAGACGGCACGGAGCGACCAATCGCGTTCGCGTCGAAAAAAATTCCGCAAAAAGAGCTGAGCAGGGCTATAAACGATAAAGAAGCCGCAGCAGTAGTGTTCGGATTTGTTAAATTTTACGATTTTGTGTATGGAAAAAAAATAATCTTACGAACAGATCATAAGCCGCTCGAAACAATTTTCGGACCGAAACGCAGCATACCGCTAACGGCAGCGAGTAGACTACAGCGTTGGGCTTACTTCTTGTCCGGATTCTAATATGACATCGAATGGATAAAAACAAGTCAGAATGGAAACTGCGATGCCCTTTCCCGGTTGCCGATCGAAGATGACACTGATATTTTCAGTGAAAATTGCGTGCAAATGTATCATATATCGGAAAATGTGACCGACATAGACTGTAACGCCGTAGTCAGAGAAACAAAACGCGATGAAGTTTTGTCTAAAATTTTAAGATATTGTGTTATCAGCTGGCCGAGCAATAATCAAACACTCTCCGAAGAAGAAAGGAAGTATTTTATGAAACGCGACGAATTGTCGGTCGAGCAGAACTGCCTTTTTTGGGGTTATTATACCAAGTCGTCTTCGAGGAAAGTTACTCGATGATTTTCATGTATCGCACTTAGGAATAGGGAAAATCAAGGCCTTAGCGAGGTCATACGTGTGGTGGCCAGGTATGGATGCCGACATCGAGATCCTTGTAGGATCTTGTAAAATCTGCGTAGAAAATCGAAAAACATCACCACACGCGGCGCTTACCCCCTGGCCTTGGCCAGAGAAGCCTTGGCAAAGGATACATTGCGATTTCTTAGGCCCTTTTCCCGGTGATATGTATTTGGTAATCATAGACTCTTACTCGAAATGTCCGGAAGTCACAGCCAAACACTGTTCGGCAGACAATTTTCAAGTAAAGAGTTTGGCGATTTCTTAAAGCATAACGGGGTCAAGCACACTTTCTCACCACCGTACCACCCGGCTACAAACGGCGTGGCGGAGAATTTGGTTGGAACACTGAAGGACAAAGTTTCGAAAATTATTCAACGGGGAGTAAAAGTAGAAGTAGCTATTAACCAGTTTTTATTTGATTATCGCAGTACGCCACACTGAACAACGAACAAATCACCGGCAAGCCTGTTTTATAAGCGAGAGCTTAAAACGCGCTTTGATAAGTTACGTCCAAATTTGCGCGATAAGGTCTCGGAAAAACAATGGGGGAAAATCGTCTCCACGCCGCAATTGCACAAAATAAATCTTGAACCGAGTGATGTGGTCACGACCGACAATCACGGAGTGACAGGCGGGAAACGCATCGAGGGCGAAATAGCTGAACGACTGTCCCCGTCGACGTTTAAAATAAAAACTAGGTCCGGAGCAACAGTGAAGCGTCATACCGATCAGAGTGTACGACCGCTGCGCAGGTCAGAACGAATTGTAAATCAGTCGAAGCTACACAATTAAAAGAGGTGGAGAATTATGGTGTATTCGAGTTGGTATGTGTGAAGTAAGCACGGAGTACCGAGACATAACGTCAGAGCGCGTACGATGAGAGAAGAGCGAAAGAGCCGCTCGGCGAGAGAGCGAGGATCAAAGTGTAAGCCACGAGGCCGAAGGAAGGACTGCCGAATAAAGCATTCAAGTTCAAGTACACATTATTTCATTCACCCACTCCCACTTATCTCCTGGTTCCTGACTGCATCACCAAGTACTCACATACATATATCTGTAAACGTAACATTTTTCAATTAAAGTAGAAATTTAAAATCTATTAATTAAGCCCCGCAAAACTTCATAAAACCAATGTAAAGCATAAATTAAAAAAATGGTCAAAAAATTTTTGAGGTTAAAAAGCAAATTCAAAGTATAATAGGAAGGCTCGTCTGAGCCCTGCGGTTCTCATACATGCCATCATATTATAAACTGTATTCAATAAATAAGTATATATTTCAAGTGCATGTATTAATGCACCCATAGACGTTCGAGATCTAAATATATACAAACTATCGAAATACGTACGATTATGTAATATCTAAATTTATTTGACAACTTGAATAACGCTTTTATAATATAATTAATTATTTCAATTAAAAGTACAGGATAATAAAGAAAAATTTGAGATGATATCGGGTAAAAATCAGTTTCTACGGCTTTTTCTCTTGACTCAGTGCACGGAATTGAATAAATTTTTTTTTAAATGAAAGGTATTTAAAAAATCTTTTACATTATTCTCATATATATCGGGTTCGGTTTAAAATATATCGATTATATATAAAGAAACAATATTGTAAAGTTTTTTAATTAAGTTAAAAAAATTATTATAAATTTAAAAAATTTAAGAATACTATTATTATTGATCAATTTTAATATCGCATAAGTTATATAACGATATAAATCTCAGGTGCATAATGAAACATTTTTATTTTCACAAACAATTCTATTGCACTGTGTGACGTGACGATGCACGCCACGAGGAGGTTAGCACGAAGGAATAGGGCAGGGAGTAGGGAACACTTATCACTAGGGCAGCGAGACACAAGCACTCTCCCGGGGCACTGTTGAATACCAATGGTTACATGCACTAACCCGGATGCACTTTGTTTTCTCGGTGCCGAACGCGACGACGGGTTAGCACACGGCAAGCAGACCACGCGACTGGCCAGCCGCCATGACACCCCGACAGCCATACGCGGTGACCATCAGGAATGCGAGGCCGGACCACCAGGATGACGTCGCCGAGGTCCTTCACGCTCTGTTGCAGGTGCAGATGGAGACAGCGCCACCGGTTATGCACGCACACGCCGCGCACGCGAGCACCACTGGCGCGAGAGAGAGGGAGAACGAGGCGCCGCGTTATCTAGTAGGCGCGAGAGAGAGGGGAGACTCGAGCCACGCGGTATATGAGCGCGAGAGAGAGGAGACGTACGCAAACTGCTGCCACAATCCGCGTATAGACGTTTTCGCGGCTGGGAAAAATCCTGGCAATAAGTTTTCGAGACAAGGTTGGCCCGCACATGAGTCGAGTGTTTTTAAAGCCACTTCTCGAGACGTGCCGGGCCTCCTTTCTCCTCACTCTCGAAACACTCGAATCGCACGAAACAATTGTTAACACCTATAGTAGCTTCGATAGCTTATCTGGCATCTCTATTCTTAAAAATCGGATGCCTCTCTATTATATAACGAATTCGCGATTGAATTGAGTTTTGCTAAAACGAGAGCTAGCCTTGCTTCTCGCTCAGTTGAATTGAATTCGGTCATAAGTTTTGGACGACCCCAATATTTAGGAGCTACTGAAAGCAATAAAATTCTTTCATTTTTGTTACTAGACAATTTAAATTTTTGTTTAATTTATTCAAGTGTCGCAACACCATCTTTATGATAATCATTATCACATTGACTTAAAAGTTTATTATTATATTGATTTATAAATTCACAACTTTTTTTGTCGTTCGAATTTTTGAGACATAAGTAAAATTCGGTTTTACATTTTAAACAAATTTTAGAGTTGCTTGGTAATAAGGGGAATTTGAGTTTCATTTCACCGCCAGCAGTACATAAATTTTTTCTTTCTATATAATTTTCTTTCTGAAATGGGTTAAAGCAGCAAGTTCTTATTGTCAAAATTGTTTTCACGAGAGGCATTATGAAAAGAGTAACAAAATTAAATTTTGGTATTCACTTATCAGCACGATGTAAAAATATAAGCAGCAGTTGACTATATAAAATAATCAAAGATAATTTTGAAACTTCCAAGCCTCGACTATGTACACTTTAGGAACATATTTTTACTGCGAGAATTGTAAAACTAATGTAAAAAATTTGTTGTTTAC
>UELU01147890.1:1232-14217 GCA_900490025.1 Megastigmus dorsalis
AATAGGTGTCGCAGCGTGTACTATTTTAGGTAGCTAAATATTAAAATTTTATTTGTTATAAATCGGCATGATTCTACACTTTGTTTATTAGCATCATAGATCTACGCACGCTTCTTATTCTATTTCATTTATTTTTTTTAACTTTACAAAAACGCGAGTCACAACGAAAATTATTGTCCTGGAACTGGGTACCTTTACATATGCACCAAAAGAGTACCGGATGAAATGAACCGGATGATACGTATTCTTATGTATTTTTTCCTGTAATATCCGAATATCTTGGTCAAAATACTGCAACTTTCTCAGAAAAAGAATTAAAACAGATTTTCAATATATTACTGAAACTACTTTTTTTTTGTAAATTCAATTAATCTAATAGAAGAAAACTTCTTAAATATGATTTAGAAAAGAGAAGATTTCACAAAAAAAAATTAAAAATCATTTATTATCAAACAGACTCCTTACATTGAAAACTGTGGCAGTTATATATTAAGAAACTCAATGTAAATATAAAAATCGTTAATGGTTCTTTTAAATATAATAATTTTTTATTGTTATTTATAATTATATGCACGTTTTTTTGAGAAAATCGCGTTTTACGTAAAATGTACAAGTTTTTCAGAATTTTGATCAAGACATTCGGATTCTAATTTCCAAGATTACAGGTATAGGTAACGATATGTCCCTTCTTAATCCCTTTTATTACGGTCGCCTAAGAGTATTCAGCGCAACTGCACCCTAAATTTGACTAATGACCCTGCATGTATTTGGAAACCACAATTTATCCAAATAGCATTTTCATTTTCGGAATAACGCTGCTATATAAGATGTAAATTTTGCAGCAGTAAGAACTCTGCTGGTACTATTAAGTAGTGGGAGCCGAAAGGTTGGATTCGATCTATAGTGTGCAAAATGCACCGAAACAAATGAGTCCCGGAGACAGCAGGTTAATGCTGACATAATCGATGAACTCTATAAATTAATAATTAATAATTAACTAAATGAATTTAAATAAAAAATTAATACTTATGTAAAATTATTAAAACAAAAAGAATACTTGACAATTTATAAGTTGATTTCACAACTTTCTTTAGCCTATGATTGTCAAAAAAATTAAAAGTACTTATGTACCTATAAAATGTACAAAAGAATTGCGTAATGAACGAATATATTTAATTAAAAATACAAGTATAATAATGAGTGGTACACAAGTCTAATGTGAAAATAATATTTAATTAATTAATATAGGAAAGTCTTTTAATTTATCAATCTCAAATCTTTTATTTCACAGTAATTTGTTAGAATAAATATAAAATTGTGTTGGGGGAGAAAAAATCACACTTGCGAAGATTTAACCTTTTTAAAAATATTTTTTTTAGTTTTTAATTCTTCACAATGAATGATTTATGAAACTCTAACAGCAACTGAAATAGCTCAGGCACACAACTACTCGCCTATCTGAAATTTCACTCGGGGCCATAAAAATAAAATTATTCAGATCATTCATAAAAAGAAGAAGTGGAGCGACTCTCCTCGAACTTATAAAACCGCAATGATTTGCCTAGAATAAAAGTGAATAACAGCCTTTGGTGCAGATACACATCTCCGATACGCACAGTGAAAATTCACCTCTTCTTATATACATGCGCAAGTGGAAAGGGAGAGACGATTGGATTGTCACCGTCGTTGTCGATCGTCGTGGATGTGCACGCGGTACTCGCTCGTGGCGTCTCGGTTATATATACTCTGCACTTGTAGGTATACGCGCGTCGGCATAGTATAGTAAAAGGCTCGCTTTCGGTGGGAGGCTCCTCAGTTTGAAAGTGCGAGCCGCGCCGCGCGAAAACTCTCGACACTCCTGCGACTGCGGCTGCACCTCACTGACTTTCCATCTCGTATAGCCTGTCTTCGCGAGTGTGTGACTGTGTGCAGTGTGTGTCTGTGCTCCGGTGGCCTCTCGGAGACTCGTTTCGCTCGACTTTGTATAATATCATTGTTCTGTATCTTTCGCGTGTGTATCGATATCGAGGTATTTTATAGTGACACGGGGGCAATGATGCGCTCTTGCATCTTTTACGTTTTGTGCCTCTGCGGCGCTGCTTTCGGTGAGTTTTGAGGCTTTTCGTTAATATAATTATGCGATATGAGTAATTCTACGATGATTTGAGAATAAGTGAAAACTGATTGGTATAGATAGGTTTATTATAAAAAGGAATACTTAATTTTATAACAAGGTTTGGGATTCTTTAAGAATACAGCACAGTAGTTTCTGTTTGAATTGTTTGATTACTGTTATTTCTGTTTTGATTCACGTTTATTGTAATATTTTATGTATTCATTTAATACATTATTAAGTTATAGAGTAATTATGAAAGGGATAATTTTCAAAAGCAGAAATCAATTTAATAATTTACTACTAGCAATAGATCCTCATAGATAATAATTGGATTCAAATTCATTATAATCAAATGCATAACTAAAACTGTGGTCTTAGAATATCAAAAATAACAAAAATAGAAGAATTTGCGCTTGCAATGCAATATGATAAATGAATTACTAATGTAAAATGTCAAGGGAAGACCGTACATGTATTTACTAGCTGTCATTTACAATTTCATATGTATATTATGCTAGCTTCCTTCAATTTCTAATATTTTAACATTTTGTACGTGGATCGTCGTTCTGGAGATCACCAAGAATAGCGATAAGCCTGCAAATCGAAAAAATATATTGATTCGCATTACAAGTGAAATGCTCTCTACAAACAAGTTATACAAATTCAATTGTTATTAACTATAACATTAAAACAGGTATTAATTCTTATTTCATACAAAGTTTGTATAAATGTCATTGTTATCCAAAAATCTTTGTCTCAATAATTAAAGTGATTTTAAGAAAGAGCACAATGTCTGTATATATAAGAACAAGGAAACGAAAACGCTCCATGTACATCTTCCCAAAACATGTCGAACGAGCCTTGACCCACTGAACAAGTTCGAGGTCAATGCTTCACAAGATAGAAAGTAGACAAATCGCAAGTGCCGTCTTTAAGCATCAATTGTTTTTTCATCGATGCATTTATGAACGAAATTCAGTCGGTATAAAGACCGCGGACAAAACGCGAAAATATACCGCAGATTCGTCGTCCTGGTAAAAAGTGCTAAAACAACTGTTATTCATAAAAATAATCATCATTTACAAGAAATATAGCGATATACTAAATATCAAGAAGGTGCGCATCCATGTTCGCGTTTTCTGCCCCGAGAAGATCCCACACCTTTTTTAGCCTTATATCATCATCGTACATCTCATACTTGTGTACCTGTGTACACAGAAATAATACTTTTCCTTTCGCAAACTAACAATTTCTAAATTCCTTCATTGACTTCATGGAACATCATTAGTTTGAAATTCTATCGATAATCTAAACGCAGCACGAATTCAATGCCCATCTTTAAAGACAGTAATAAACACACTGAATAAATAAAATATAATTGCCTATTATTAACCTTTGGCATTATATATACTTTTACGTACGCTTACAACCAGCAACGTATCATTCGGTTAATAACTTGAAAAGCTACGCAAAAAAGAAACTGACGCTATATACAACACCCATTCGAATCACTATATTTTCAAAACAATTAAATAAAACTTGTTAACAGCGGCTATACACGTCGGCAAAAGAAACCAGGAGATCGTATATTATCTCGTTGCAAAAGAGAAAAGTTTTTCAGCGAAGCGCAGGCGCTGCATTCCCTGCTACTGTAATATAAATTTTACTGTCGCCAGCGTGTAAAAGACCACGGGCCAAGAAAGGATGCAGCCATAAAATCTCGCTTAAATTGTATTTTCATCAGTTGTCCCCATAGGCGCGCACAAGCCGATACGTCAGGATGTATCAGCTGCAATGGGACGCGAACTCATTCGGCCGGCGCAATTGCCGGAAGTGAAATTTTCTTCTCGTTCGCGCGCGCACCGCGTATAGGTAGTATATACGTGCACGCGTAGAGGCCAGAAAAGTCACATAAAAAGTCACGTACACGCACAGCTCGCGTATATATATATAAGCTGAACCCGTGTGTTAGGTATATAAATTAAGGAAGCACGTTTGTTACGATTACGATCGCCGTGAGAAGGTGTGTGTGTGTGTGTCGGGGTATATATTTTTGATTTATATTTTCCATCGTTAAAGGTGACGTTTTTTTATGTCTATCGCCGGATAATTATATTTGGGATAATAAAGCTAATTGATGCTGGAACTGAAGTACTGTTTTTATTTTATCATCTCGACGTCACTTTCCAAAAACTATTTCTATATAAATGGTTGGATTGTAAAATGACCGAATGATATAACAAACAGAGAAAAATTAGTTATGGCGCGTGTGCATTGTTTTAATTGTGTAATGTAGTATTACGAGAAACGATCTGAAGGCATTTGAGTTTTATATTTTTGGTCTTTAAACGTAGACGACTGTCTGAAAAAATGCCTTTTAGTGGACCTGAAACTTTCATTACTTTTTCAAACGTATCTTTGTATAATCATTTGCTTTGTAGTCCAGTCGTAAAATTACACTATTGAGACGAACTACTTATTGTTTGTTGCTCAATGGAACGTAGAGAAATGGAATGAATGTATAAGCCTTCGAGTCTTAAACTATTAAATAAAATTTTTTGTTTTGGAATTTTCAATGGCTTTCTCTATTTTTATTATAGTTTTCAAAAAACTAAGTTAGCAAAACGGTAATATTATAATAGAAAGTCATCATTTATGTGATCTCAAAGCATCGATTAGAAATTCAATAAATCGATGATTAAAATAACAAGTTCATCAGTTAATTAAACGACATATCTACTTTTTGTGCCATCCGAGCTCATACATGTATAGAATTAAGTAATTGTTACGTAATTATTACTTAATACTATTTAGCTACTGCGTATAATATAACACAGTTTTTTCCCTTCTTTCTTTCTAAGCTTTGCGAATTCAACGTTAAAAGCACTTTTATTTCAACCTTAATCCACTTTCTTTTCCAATGTTTCGATAAAGAAGAAATGATTGATTTACTCATTTGAAAATTTCTCTATAACATTCATCAATTCTGGCTAATTAATATTAACCGATCTCGAACTTTCACGTTTTAAACAAAATCGATTTCCTCCATCTACATAGCAAATCGCACATCTATACGCAGCTCAATCCAACTAGTAATTGAAACTATGCTTCAAAGTATAGTTCGCGCAACAGAAAGATTTCCTTAGCAGCACATATTTCACAAATAATTTGAAACGCGCCGCCACTAAAAAGCACGTATAGAAAACTATGACTCGTTCTTGAAAAAAAAATATATATATATGTGTAACACTCTTCTATTCCAGGGAGCAAAGTGAGCTCGGAGCAGGCGCCATGCCTCGACGACAGCAAGTTCTACAGGAATCCAAAAACGCCGCTTCACATCGTCTGGACACAAGCGGAATGCGCAAAGTACTATCTCTGCCTCGGTGAGCCCGATCATTTCCACTTTTGGACGATTATAAAAGTTGTCTTTTCGAATCAGCTGCCATTCGACGCTTGAAAAATGCCGCTTGATCCTTTACGATTTCCTTATCCAGATTACGTTAATCAAGAACTGAATTGCATTATATGAAAGTTTGGAAACTCGTTTAAAATATCGTTTAATCGACGAAGAATACGTTGAACGAGTGTAGTTTCAAATTTAACGTATTAGAGGCATATCGTATAATCACAAAAGATAATGTGATACTAAGGTATTATGGCTATTTGGGCTAAAAAGAATTTTCCACCTTTATAGGTACTGATATTTTGTAAAGCATTGTTAAACATACACTAACGATCAAGCTCCTATTTAAGACATGTGAATTCTAGGCACATGTACATACTACTTAGCTCCATACATGAGACTAAGCTGTTAAATATTTTTTAATAAATTATGAATAATTACAAAATATAAACGCGAAAAATGCAAGTATATAGTTATGCTCTTAACCATTATAAAGTTGAAGAGTATTAGGCACCGCAGGAAAGTACAATCAAACCAAATTGTGAGAAAATTTCTGAAAAAAAGCGGAGGTATAATCTCGCTCTCCCTTATGCGTTATTCATAGCGGTAGACATAAATCAGTTTATAAAAATGTGATGTACCAAATTTGCAGATTATAATGCCATCTATTTATAAAATATTTATTTAGAATACCTCAATAAACATGTAAGATACCTGTTGCTTTCCTTTTCTATAAGATTGATGAGTCTGTCAAAAAATAACATTTTTTCTCGATCCGTTCAAAATTATATTCATTATTTTAATAATAAGGTACAGATGCTAAATGAATATGTAGCCGTTAATCAGAATCCGATTGCTCACCGGTAAATCATAATTACCATAAATAGAGAAAACTTGACACTAAAATTGTACGATAATTTTGCAAGCGAGGTAAAACAAAAAAAAAAGAAGACATTTTGCAACAGATGTCCCATTTGATGTAATTGTGCGATCCTTAAGCTGACATCTTCGGCTCGCGGTGTGCATTGAGAAAGTCGTGGAAAAGTGCGAGACGTGTGCACACGCGTAGATTTGGAGTGGTTATACAACATGTAAGAGGCAATTTTCTTATGCGCTCGTACTCACGCTCGAAGATTCTCGTTTGAGGCTGACAAAAAAGTGCACCTACCGTCGGCATAGGTATACCGTGAAATATATTTTACTTATAGCGATGGCTTTTTTTGATTAAATGGCTGCGCAATATGGCGATTTGATTCGCGTGACAAACGCAATCGTTTTTTGCAAGTGAATTTCTCTAATCTGCACACGATTCAATGTTGCAAGTTAGACTAATCTATGAATTAAAATGAAAAATACCTGTTCATTTTAAATACATTGGAAAGATCAAGAATAGAATTATGTTATAAAGCTTTAGAAAAATAAACTTATGAACTTGCAATTATTAGAAATGTTTAGACTGTAAAATTCTTTATAGCATTACGCAACGGCGGAAAAACAAACCTGTATTTAAAAAAAAGTATAGATTTTCAAAGGAATAAAATTTTGAGGAAAGATCGGAGTGCAAACATAAAAGAAATTTAACGTTTATCGAGATCTTTGTCAAGCTTTCCATTTGTGAAAGTAATCCGGAATTCGTGAAAGGTACTGCTCGTGTGATACGGAGTACGAACAGATAGAACACATATATAGGGAAAGGTATATAATACCGATATTCACTGATCCACTTTGTCATTTATTTTCCCTCTCGATTACAGAGGACGAAATATTGGAGTTTACGTGCTCCCAAGGCTTACTGTTCGACGTCACCAGACAGATCTGCGACTTCAAGGCAAACGTCGACAACTGCGACGTGGTTTTGGGTAAGCATGTAAGCAGAGTCCATTAGTCACATTGTATGTACGAGTGCACCCGTTGCCAATGATATAAAGTTCAAGAAGCTTATTGCAGAGGAAGATCCGCCCAAGCCGCTGCTGGAGAATGGAAACTGCGAGGAAGGGAATTTGGCCTGTGCCGATGGCAGCTGTCTTTTGGCTCGTTATTTCTGCGATGGGAATCCCGATTGTCCGGACGGCTCCGATGAAGCCGAGTGTGGTGAGTATACAAAGTTGAATTCGAATGCGTACGATGACTCGGGAAAGTGGGAAAATTGTTTTTACACGCGCCTGCATCGAAAAGTTGCGAGTAAATTGGCCAGGCCTGACCTCGTGTCTACCTGCAGCACCTGAACCGAAATACCAATTCTGCACTCTCAAAGCTTTTCCTCCCACGTAGCGAATCTACTAATTGATATTTAAAATGAGATACATAAATTTACTAGCTGTTGTTACTATACATACTTTTAGTTTTTATCGTTAATAAATTTATTTCTAATTATTTTTGGCTAGCAAAAGTGAAACTTGAACAATTTGAAATAATCGTAATATTACACCAGCGAATACTATATTCCTTGATTATATACCGATGAACTGTTTAAGTAATATAAAATTATTAAACTGAAACTGAACTATAATAAGTTCTAGGCGGCAAAGTAACAATTTTAATTACATACATGTGTCACTGTTTTTAAAGATTCTCAAAACGATGTAGATCCGGCAATACCTTGCGATAAAAGCCAATGCCAACTTCCGGAATGCTGGTGTTCCACAGACGGTACCGAAATACCCGGAAATCTTACAGCACCTGTAATTCCTCAAATGATAATGATAACATTTGAAGATGCTGTTAATTCGGAACACTTCGACTATTTTACTAGTAAATACAAATTACTTAAATTAATTCCCAAAGGAATTGTATAAAAAATACATATTAATTTATCAAAAATTTTTAAATATTTGCTTAATATAATAGATAAATAAATATGTGTTTTTATTCAGTCTTTTAGAAATACAGATTTATAAATAAGATGATAATATTAAAACCTTAAACTATTTTAGAAATTTTTACTGAAGAAAGAAAAAACCCAAATGGATGTCCAGTTCGTGGAACTTTTTTTGTAAGTCATCAGTTTACAAATTATAGAGATATACAACACCTTTGGAATCTTGGTCATGAAGTTGCAATACACTCTGTAACGTAAGCCGAAACTTACTTCTAATAGAATTTCTTATGATTGAATTATAAAATAATTTTCTTTATTAATATGCAATTGGTAGTCATCGTGGACCTGAGGACTGGTGGATGAAAAATGCAACGATTGAAGATTGGTTTGATGAAATGGTTGGCGAAGCAAATATAATTAATAGATTTGCTGGAGTGAGAATGGAAAATATAAAAGGTAAAATTTTAAGTGAATAGATAATTTGTGTCTGACTGTAGTAACCAACATATCATATATATTTAGGCTTGAGAGTTCCTTTTCTTCGTGTTGGCTGGAATCGTCAGTTTTTAATGATGTCAGAGTTTGGTTTTGTCTATGATTCCAGTATTGTAGCACCATTTTCAAATCCTCCAATTTGGCCATATACACTTGATTATCAGGCTCCACATGGTTGCACAGCACCAGGACAAATGTGTCCCACAAGATCTTATCCAGGAATCTGGGAAATTCCTGTTAATCCAGTTGTAGTAGAAGTAAACATAAATTATATACCATTCAATCTTAAGTGTACAGAAGTTTTAAATAGATTAATTAATGACTAATTATTTTCAAAGGATCAAAATTGTGTAACATTTGAAACCTGTTCAGTAAATCTTACTACCGATGAAATTTACGGAGCCCTAATGAATAATTTTAAGATTCATTATACAAGCAATCGAGCTCCTCTAGGACTTAATTTCCAAACTTCATGGATTCAAACACCTGCTAATTACTTAGCACTTACAGTAAGTTTATTTTGCCATTTTACCAAAATAACATATAGCATGAATTTTTTTAATAAACTTAACAATTTCTTTCAAGAAATTCATAGATGACGTCCTTCGTTTATCAGATGTATACTTTGTTACAAATCAACAAGTACTTGAATGGATAAGAAATCCAACATCTCTTGAAACTCTTCGTGCATTCCAACCTTGGCATTGTTTTAATAAGAAATTTGACTCTCATGAAATAGCATGTGATGTACCAAATTCATGTAACCTACCAAGTACAGTACTTAAAACTGACAGGTATTTATATACCTGTTTTGATTGTCCAAAGCAATACCCATGGTTACGCAATGAGTTTGGTAATGATTAAACCAATGTAGTGATAACACTATTTTAATTAATCAATTGTTTTCTTTAAAAACAATTGAATATAATGAATTATTTTTTAAATTACTGTAACTACAGTAATAGAATTAAGTTGACTGAGTACCTTGAGTAACCTGAGTTTAGATGTAGAGTAAATGTTTAATTTTGTACACCGTTAATATTTTATAAAATATACATAAATTAATTTTTTAGAGTAATTGATTAACAAATCATTTAATTTATTTGAATAATGAAATAAAATATGTTTAAATAATAATCATAAAATATTTTCTTGACTTAATAATTTTGTTATTTAATGAAAATTAAAAAGTTATTATTTGTATGTATGAATTCATTTACTTTTTGTTTACATTATACCTTTTCTTAATAACTCTATGTACATTCATTTTTTTACAATCATTTAATACAAATATTAAAAAGGTTCGTGAATATATATGAAAGATTATAAAATAAAAAAATATAATACAAACTATATTTCAACCTTCTTGTTGCACAAATGGATTTGGAATAGATTCCATACCATCAACAGGACAAATAAGTACAACGGATGTTCCTCGGCACACTACAAGTCCTAACATCCTAGTATCTTGATTTAATTTATATGGATCATCAGGATCTACAAAAAATATTTAATATTTAGAAATCACAAAAAAAATTTAGTTAATATTAATACACAACTACAATACCAACCTCGAAGATATTCAGTAGTATTATCTAATACAAGATTAAGTAAAGGATCATATCCTTTTAAGATTCCTGATGCTTCCCTACCACCAGCAAATTTCACTCTGATATTCTTTTCCAAATATTTTGATAGATCCAAAATACTCTCTTTCCTTTTCTTTTCCTTTTGATCCCCTTGAGCATTTTGCTGCTATTTACATAAAAGAAATAAAAATTGTTTAAAAACTTTCATATAAAAAAATATTTTAGGTTAATATTTTCATCGCATGTTTCTTAATTTACCTGAGGCTTTCCTGTCTGAAACATACAAGATAGTATTTATAAATATAGATTGTACAAATATGTTACTTAAAAGTTTTAATGACTCAGTATTTCTTTCACTTACAGACATATTTTTCAAGAATAATAAGCACAATAATAAACACAAACAGACTATTCGTTATACTGTAAAAGTATACATATATATATGTGCAGGGCCTATATAGTATATATGACATTGACTGCACCGGTACGAGCGTCTGCGCGGTAGAATACATTTTTGTTTAACGTTCCCGCGCGCAGCTATTGGGATGGAGGCATACCGTGAATGGCGTAGTTCCTGATCAGACCAGCTTTCCTGATCAATTCGTTATATAAATCATTATATTTAAATTTATTTGAATGGAAATTCATAAATAAAAATATATGATATTTATGGAATATTCACTTATCTATAGTATTAAAGTTTGAGAATATATTTGTGTGTAGAAAATTAAAAAAAAATAGAATTTTGTACGTCATCATATGTGAATTGAGATCGACGCCATTTTCTTACAGTCGCCGGTAAGAAATGCGCCTTCAGCTTTAGTTTTGTTGTGCGATGCTTTTTCACCGTCACGAGGTAAGTTTTGCATTATTGTTTATTAAATAGTTGATTAATACAACACAAAATGATTTGTAAGAGCTAAATAACTTTATCAATGAAAAAAATAGATGATCAGTATTTGATTCCTTTTCCCATATGCTTCCGCAATTTCTGATCAACTGATCAGTAAATGATCCGCGTTGCAATTATTTCTCAGACTTATATTTTATAAATTTAACCTAGATACTTGTTAATGAATTTCTTGCTTTAAAAATAAAATGTTATTTTTTGTAAACAGCAGTTTCTGATCAAGTGCTTCTTGTAAAAATATAAAGATTTTATGTACATATAATTTTGCCATTTTTAAGGTCATGACCAATGTAATGTGCTTCAAATGAGAACATAAATTTATACAAAATATATAATAAAAGAGAAATAGAAGGATAAGAATAGTAAATCATCATATTTAAAATTAGTTTTAAGATGAAAACGTGTTTAGTCACAAACACTACTTTTGTTTTGCAGCTTTGACAACTTTAATGACAGATATGCCAGTGATTAAGAGAGTCAACAAACAGTATCATCCAGATGACTTGCTTAAAGCTCTAGATGATATAAAGAAAAATAAAGTATCTGTAAGAGAAGCTAGCAGAAAACACAAGGTGCCATTCTCCACATTATGGGCAAAATATAAAGGAATATATCCTGTTGACGCGAGACCAGGTCCAAGCACCGTATTGTCTAATGAAGAAGAGAAAATTTTAGTAGAATGGATATTACATCTGAGTAGAACTGGTTTTTGTGTTAACAAAGAACAGGTGTTAGATAGTGTGCAAAAACTTGTAAAGGATTTGAAAAAGGATGTGCCATTTACCAATGGAAGACCCTCAAAGCATTGGTACAAAGCTTTTCTCAAGCGCCATCCACAACTATCATTAAAAATGGATCAGAATATATCTCGTCGAAGAGGAGCTGTGTCTAAACAAGCCATACAAGTCTGGTTTGATGAAGTGAAAGAATATTTAACTTCAAAAAATCTCTTAGAAATAGATGGTTCAAGAGTTTTTTATTGTGACGAGACTTCTTTCTTACTGAACCCTAAGCCTAAGAAAGTGATAATAGGTAAAGATCAGAAGTCTGCAAATACTCGAATAACTGGTAATGATAAGGAGTGTCTCACCGCTCTACTAACTGGTAACGCAGAAGGGCAATTACCACCACCATTGATTTTATATGCATATGAAAGGATTCCCAAAACCATAGCCGCCTCAGCTCCAGCAGGATGGGCTTTAGGCAGGTGTAAAAATGGGTGGATGACGAAGGAAACATTCTACGAATATGTAACTGGTAAGATATTTTACGTTTCATTTGAATTATCCTCTTTACCTACAAAAATATTTACAATTCATTTGGTATTTACAACTTCAAGAATATTTATAATTTAATATTTACATTTAATTAAATATTTACTATTTAACATTTACATGTAATTTAAGGGGATGTGCGACCCTCGGAAAGATTCCTACCTTACCGGTAGTGTCCGTAATTTCGTATTGAACAAAATAGATAAGATCGAAAATTTCGAGGAAAAAAATCTCCGAGAACCCTTCATGGAATTTTATGAAACTGCAATAATATAATGCTTACATCATTTCTGAGGTCGTAACAGAGCGTTTTTTCCGAAAATTAATAGCTATCTTTATATATTTTGTTCAATACGAAATTACGGACACTACCGGTA
>UELU01147890.1:14259-114735 GCA_900490025.1 Megastigmus dorsalis
AAGGTAGGAATCTTTCCGAGGGTCGCACATCCCCTTAATATTTACAATTTTACATTTGCATTCAATTTAATATGTACCATTAAAATAATATTTACAAGTACCTATATATTACAGGAACTTTCTATCCATGGTGTGTACAAAATAAAATAGATTTCCCTATAATACTATTTGTCGATGGCCATTCCAGCCATTTAACATTGTCGCTTAGTAATTTTTGCAAAGATCACCAAATCGAACTAATTGCTCTATATGCAAATGCCACCCATATACTTCAACCTATGGATGTGGTCTTTTTTCGTCCATTAAAAGTGTGCTGGAGCAAGGTAGTGCATACATGGAGAATGGAGAATAATGGTGTCTCAGCCAGTAAATTTAATTTTGCACCCTTACTAAAAAAAGCGATAGACATGGTAGATGCACCAAGAATACTCAAAAATGGATTTAAGTCTACTGGATTGCATCCTTTTTCTGCAGATGCCATAGATTACTCTAAACTAATAAAGCCATCAAGTGGATATCAATCAAGTGTCGATTGGAAAACCTCAAATGTTGAAGATTCGTCACCTGATGTACTGCAGTTGATCGAGAAGAAGATTCAGCCTGATACTTTAAAGCTTTTTAAACAAGCTAGACTTTTAGGTATATGGAATGGAGATCTAAAAGACGAAAGTTTTTTCTATTTTTGGCTGAATTTTGTGGGGAGAGCAGAAGAATCAACTAGAGATGAAGATGAACAGCATATAGAGGATCCTGAGGTTTAATTTTTAAAAAAATTATATATAATGTTATAATAAATAATAATAATTATAAATATTATTTATGTAATAGTAATAAATTATTATTTATGTTAGAATAATAAATATTCTGTATTTATTAATAATAATTGTTATTTATTGTATTAATAGATTAAAAATTAACAATGAGAAAGTTAAATATATTTTTTTCCTGATTTTTAAAGCATGTATTTCATGTGATCAGGAATAGGGAATAGCTTTGATCAGAAACTACTTCCTCATGCGATTAGTCTATTAAATTAAAGATAAAACTTGAATAAAGTTAAATGAAATGAAAAATTTTTACTTTTTCATACTATTCGTCTAAGATATGAAAAATACTGCACGTTTACGCTTACATGATCAGTATCTACGCCCTTCACGGTAATTGTATTTGTTAGTTCTCAATAATACAGGAGTTTTCTAATTTCGGTACGATGATTAAATTGTTAAATGGAAGGAATAAGTAACGGTTGATAATGATAAAACGTACTAAACTGCAGGTTAGTATTTATTTAACTATTTTCAATGTCTGTAAAACGTTTAATAAAATAGGTAGTTGATATTCATTCATATGTAATAGATCATAGTCCTATTACATATGATTATTCCTATTATCAATTCCAGCTGAAATCATAATATTGAAGGTTCTCTGCAATAAAAAAAGTAATATTTAAATGATGACAAAAAATTAAGTCTTGTAGGAATTTTGATAAAAGCTTTTATTTATTTTTACTCGTGTTATAAAAAAATACATGCTAGTACACGAAGACGTGCGTAGTACCATGAATCTTGAATTCTGCATCTCTTAACAATTCTGTATTATTCGTGTTTATTTTTACTTTTATTCCATTTGTTATAAGGCTCATCGCGGATAAATTTAATGATATCGAAATTTTCACTTTTGAAACGAGAAAGTTTCTCTCCCTACTTAAAATAGATCATTGTGCGCTGTTTACTTCGTGCAACAAGTCAATGAAATATCAATCAATGCAACTCTTCTGAGATATTGTATAGTTTTATGAGTAGATAAGCTTTTTAGATTAAAAAATTAGCTTTACATTATACAGAAATTATAAACAATTATAGAAGTAGAAAATGTATAAATTAACATTGCTTAACTTCAAAATATGTAATATTTAAGTCTGTATAAGTTACATATATTTATAATTAATTAATTATAACTATTATGAGTACAGTAGGTATACTAATAAAATAACGTTTCATTTCATAAACGTGTATGAAAACAATTATACTCCACTAGACGCAGCTAAAATAAATAAATAGTAAACTGATTAACCATCATCAATCGCAAACTTTCTCATTCCAAAATTAAAATATGTAAGCCAGAACATGGTCACTAAGCCAACGAGAGCCTTGAATATCGACTATTACAATGATAACGTATAAGTTAGTTACTGTTTATGTTTTTAAGCTTGAGAATTTTCTTAATTTTTTTTATCATTTTACGGACGATATTTTTGCTCGCATACGTATCGAACGTTTCGACGTTATTGTGTATCTGTGTACAGTATATAATTATATGAATCGGCTAGACTTTGCAATCGTAGGGCGCCCGTTTCCACTTT
Source organism: Megastigmus dorsalis (assembly GCA_900490025.1). Classification (NCBI taxonomy): domain Eukaryota; kingdom Metazoa; phylum Arthropoda; class Insecta; order Hymenoptera; family Megastigmidae; genus Megastigmus; species Megastigmus dorsalis. The sequence continues at coordinate 16,622 of UELU01147890.1, forward strand.
GATTTTATTATTATATTTCATTATAATTATGGTTTACATTATTTATCCTAATGGTGAATACAGTAAAATCGGTTTTTCTTATCATCGAATTACACGCGTAAAATCACCGACAATCATTTACTTATTGAGCATTGAAATTCACGATTTACACACACGATTTTTAAAAACCCGTAAGATCTGTATTTGTTTCCACTAGTTTCAATTTTTATTTTTCCCCTGGTACATTAAATGTATATATATATATATATTATTTATTTGTTTTGTTCGAACGGCTGCTCATTGGATGGACCGATTTTTCTAATTCTGCAAATGGTTTTGTTACATAAGTATATATCTTATTTGTTGGGCGCTTTCGAACTGACTTAACTTCCATCGTTTTTATCTTTAGTTCGACTGTTTACTGAGTAACTATTTTCGTTTGCAATGTGTTCTTATGTCTGTATATGTCCGTGTATGTGTGTATCAGTGTGTGCATTTTAAAAAGTGATATATATCCAAGCCTTCTTTTTTATATACGAATATAAAACAATTCTATAACTAAAAAAAACTTCTCTTAAAATGTCGTATATTGCGATGCTTTTATATACGAAGAAATTCACTGGCCAAGAACCATATCGAAGCAGTTAACTTTATTACCCTCAGTGTCATTTTACCGATCCTTTATATAGTTACTCTTGCGTATCATTTATGTAAATAACAGAACGTTTCATTTTACAAAGCAGTTTGCACAAACAAGCTTTAAATGTAATGTATATAGAATAAAAAAATCGATATGAAACAGCATTGCAACGAATGAATTAGACCTTAAATATTGGACGCCATTGAAAACTGAATGAAAAAGATTGTAGTTTTATAACTAGTAGCGCATAATTTGGTGATACACGATTTTTAGCAAGTGAATTTTTTCTCAACGATTAGATTAAAACTTGGAACTGACGTAGATAATACATACATCGGCACATTGTGAAGTCGACGAATAAACGTATACGATATAGACCGACCGCGGATTCAATAAATATATATATATGTATAAAGAGATATAGATAGATAGAGAGAGAAGGAGATAATAGATAAATTCGAAAAACTCCGTTACTACCGGCTACAATCAGGTTCGTTTTGCATACTTTTGCCATCCCCACTATCTTCGACGCATTTGATCGAAAAGTTCCCGTATAAAAATCGGTAAAATGTATAGCGATCATTTTGAATTTTAAAGAATTGTCAATGACATAAATTTTGCTTTGAAACGAAAATATTGATAAGTTTAGAATAATACAAGTTTTCAAAGAAGAATCATCTAGTCTGATTTGATTGACTTATTAATGCCTTATTTATGCCTTAAGAACAAAGCAAATGAATGCAATCGATTTTTACACAAGACCTTTGAAATCGATTGTGTCGTCACGGCTGAGTAGTCTAGCGGACGGACAGGGGAAAAATTAGACTCACTCGCTAAATCTTTGCATTTTTCTCATTAGTGCAGTCTCGTTTAAAAAAAATAACGATTTTAAACCCGAACGGCTCATTGCAGTAGGTATAACACACTGAATAATAATATAAGACATTTTTACATGTTCGATGCTCCGGTCTTGGGGACGAAGATGCGAGGCTAACAAGGACATCTTCTTCGTCGCTTCTCAGTCTATTGTTATTAACGACGCTTTTTCGTTTCGATCTATTTTTAATTTTTCTTTTTTACTTTTGGTTGTGTGTATACGTTTACATAGGCTTCGACAATTTGAACGCATTTCCTCCTCGTCCGTTATTCTTTCTTCCGCGCTACCACGAGAAATAACGTCGCGGCATATTTACAGTGACAAAGACCCACTTACGATAATCACAAAAAACCTCGCTGAATTTTTTGTTTTCTTTCTCTTTTTTTTTACATCTGGTTTTTCGTCGACTTCTTTTTGGACGATTTGTCGTCTCACTTTTACTTTTATCCGCTACAGGTGCTTTCAGAATTCGTTAATCCTTGACACGCCTGTTTTCCAAATAGAAATTTACTGAATTAAAACACACATTCAAAATTGGTCCAAATTGAACTAAATATTATCAAGAAAAAAAAGCAAAAATGATTTTATAATTGCAGTTTTTAATTTTATTTAAGTCAATGAACACTCAATCTTCGTTAATTGTTATCATTCATAAGAAGCTTTTTAAGACTGTACTTTCATTTTTTACGGAACATATATAATGATAGTTTATACGATTTTTTGTGCTAATTCAGTGAATTTCGAATTTGGATAACTACGAAATATAACAGACATTCGTAGTATAAATATAAACAATCACACAAATTAGATAATGGAATTTTGGCAACGCTATAATAATCAATTATCTTAACATTTTTCTCGATGTTAATGTTTACACTTATTAGACCACATTAGTCACATTACGTCTACCTAAACGCAAAACTTTATATACTTAAATCGGCACTTTTTAATACATTTTTTCATCTTACATTACTACCGCATTAAAAATCAAAGAACTTAAAATTTTACTTAACAAATAAATAATTAACGTATTATAATTTTTCGAAATTAAAAAAATGTATACCTATACAATAGACCTTAATATTTTAGGAATGTGTATATTTTTTGCACCAAAGGTGTCTCTTGTAAAAATCGTTCGCTCTTCAACAACACTGAGTCTTACTACAATATTTACGATTATTATTAACAACAATTCTCGTACTACTATAAGAAAAAACGCGAAAAACTCGAGTCTACAAGGGGTGGAACAACATTTAACGCACTAAATTTACGAAACTTGAGGGGAAAATCCAGCGAGGTATTTTCGGTCTGGGGGATTACTGGAAAATAAACTATAAGGCGCCCGATGGCTTCTGTTTAAAAATCCCCCATAACGCATAACGTAACGTTTTTTTGCGTTCGACATCCTATACGAGATTTTTCATGGAGAACCTTGTGTATAAGGAAAATTCAGAATAGAAATTCACTGTTCTTTATAGAATTATATGAATAAAAATTGATGACCAAAAAGTTTTCTTACATCTGTAAAATAAAATAATAACTATACATTTTGGAATTTACCTAAATTGAAAATCAACATTTCTTTTCCATGTATCAGTATTTATGCATGTGTTCGAAACTCGTTTTCCCTACTTTTGAAGTAGGAAATACAATTTTTATTTAATATTGATTTATGTTAACATTGAATTTCTGCGTCTGAATTATTAAAACCGTATACCCGTAAAAATAACAGAATTGCTTGTAATGGCAAAATGTAGCAGTGAACATCGCAATATCTCAATGAAATATTGCAATGCTTTTTTTTTGTTGTGCAAAATATAAGAAAAAAGAAGTCAACTCAAAAATACAGCGATTTCATTGAATTTTCAACGTTTCTTGATAAACGATCAATGAAAAATTTATCAAATTATGGCTATTAACTCATCTCCTAATAAAAAATACTACGTTTACATTTAAAATTTTTAATGGGTATCCCTTAAACTATTCTTCGTCAATGTCATATTTCTGACTATACTATACATGCAACTATCTAAGATGCCTCGTTACTTCATTTTTCATTTTCAAAACCGTGTGATAAAAATAGATATCTTGACTTACTTATACAGTTCTCTCAATTCATTATAGTAAGAATGTAATACCAGTTCTAAGATCAAATTTACAACACCATCAAAACTCACAATCTTATACATTTACCCTGCAAAATCGCTGCATCCTACCAAGTAAACTTCTTTTCCCCTTGATATAAATACCAGAGATGGGCATCGGTTCCATTACAACGCATTCTTCAAACGTATCGTTAAATGTCTAAAACCGAATTTGAAGATACATCTTTAAAACTTAAAGGGGCTCCTAATCATTCAACAACAGCTCTAAAGATCGATCTCAAAAAGTTGCAAAGCTTTTAACCACCACCTACTAAACACTAATTTAAATTTAGATCCCGTAGATTAGCATGAGGTTTGGTCGTCGGTAACAAAGTGCACCAATGGAACCGATGTAACGAAGAAGAAAAAACTAAAAACGGCCTCTATCAGGGGATGCTAGAGCGAACCATAATCATACCCATCCCTGGCTGGTTCTCTGACCAAAAACCCCAAGCAATCCTGCATTTTCCTAAGCCCGCGCAACCTCCAGGTATAACAACACCGAGCTACCACGCGCCACGAACACGAACTAGGCTCTCTCGGCAAGCAAAAGGCCTCATACGATCTCGGGCGCGTTGCCGTGCTCGTTCTCGTCCTGCTCGGCCAACAGCAGCGGCACCGCCTGCTGTCTATTGCTGGCCTCGCTCTCGCCCCTGTGATGGTGGCCCATATGATGATGGTGGTGGTGGTGGTGGAGGTGCGAGTGGTGGCCGGGCAGGAAGGAGGCGACCGCTCCGGTGGTCCCTGCGCCCGAGGGCGTCGTTGGCGCTGACCGCGAGAGCCAGGATCGCGATGACTTGGAGGAACGGGGCGGCGGTGGACCCACCGAGACGTACGTCTTGCCCCGGGTGCGTTTCGTTCGGGTTCCGCCGCTCGAGCCGCTGGAGCCGCTGTTGCTGACCGACTGTTGCTCCTCCACCGGTGGGCTGCTCGGCCGCTGACACAGGCCCAGAGAGAAGAGGGCCTGAGGCCGATTCTGCTGCGAGGCCGGCAGCTGCGGAAGCTGCTGGATTTTGTCCAAGAGCTCGCGGAGCTGGAACGGTCCAAGTGATTTCTTTGTACAAGCACTTTTTCTCATTCGTGTGCGGGATTGGTGGATTACTTTTCTCAACTCTATTGCGATTCAATTGGCTGGATGTAAGCACTGGCAAATGGGGGCTGATTTTACTTTGATCTGGAGATTAGGGGAGAGAGAGAGAGAATTCTTCAAGTAATAAATATTGAAGTCTTATGAGATGTAGGTAAGAACGGCTCTCTTTCCACTTCTCTTTCAAATATGAGCTTACTTTACAATTTAGCGTAAATAAACGATTGTACGGGTTTTAATTATATTTTTAGGTCAATCCGTTAATAAACGAATTATTTGGCGTAGTTTTTAAATTACATACGTATAATGTACTGCAAGAGAAAAAGAAACGATAACTAAAGTATTTAGTTTACAGGAAAACCAAGATAAATTTATAGAATATTCTGGATCTACTTTTAAAAGCTTCATCAAACTACTATTTATAAAAGTATTTGCTAAATTACTCGATCCAAATTGAGTGACCGACATTGTATTTTTTAAACAACAGTCTGAAGCCAGTTTCAATATAGTTACTACTATACGGCAAATTACACAAATCCTAAAATAGATAAGTATACACAATACAGATGGTCGAAAACTCAGGAATCAAATAAGTATCTTATCTATTTTAGAAATTACTAGTATCACATCTTACGTATTCACATCAAGGTATTAACTATATATTCTCTTTTAACTATATAAAACTTGGAGTTTAAAATGTTACCTTTTATTTATAAATTGATATATACATAAAAATGTATATACTGACGTGTATACTGTGTATAATAAATGCGTTACGTTTACTAATTATTGTATAATTACTGAAATATTATGAAGAACAAGCTACATTCTAAGCATATATACTCTTTAAATATTCAAATTCATTTTATAGAACGTACCGACTCCGACGGAATCTTTTTGTGTGTTGTTGTTCGAAAGCACAATTATAATGTACATTATCGTGAATATTTTGCAAATAAGAATGAAACAAGTTTTTTAAATTATGATTCAGCATTGGCAATTGCAAATAATCAACTTCATTTTTTTTCTAAAAATCTGAACCATTGTGATATTGTAACGGCAAATCAGAACGGTTTCAAAGTGTAAAAAATATGTGTGTTTCCATTAATGTCATCTGTAAAAACGAACGAAAAAAATCAATATTTTCATTCAGTAAATGGCTGTGTATTTCTTGTTAGCAAAGAAAAAAAGTAATTGGGTCGAACAATCTCAAATGAACATCTAATACGCTTTATTCTTTTTCAATTTTGAACACATATCGAACTTAAGACTATTGTGTGCTTCAAAATAATGGATAGTTCCAATCATCGTAATAGTTTGTCCATATCATAATAGCAAAAATTCTCAATTTTCCACAGATGTATAATAAGCATTCATAGATTAAGAAATTTAAAAAAAAAAATCCCACGAAGAAAAGAATAAACTGTTGATGAGAAACGCAAATAAACTGACCTCTATCGTGGGACTGGTAGCCCTGGGCGGCGAGAGCGGCGACTGGGCCGCCAAACTCGAGACATCCGAGGTGGTGCGATGATTGGCCAACGAGGCGAGCGAGCCCTCGCCAAAGTTCGTGGGCCGCTCGCAAACACCGCCGACCGCCCCACCCTGTCATTCAATCGTTCAATTCAACCATTAGTCACAAGCTACGCGTTTCCTTTTCCACGTATAAGCGTTCTACAACTTCGACATTCGTGTAAAATAGTGTTTTGATCTATACGAAAATCTCGCAGAGGTTCCCGCTATTGAGCAATAAAAGAAACAAAAAAAAACAACCGATTTGTGCAAGTAGAACAAGTCAGAAAAGTTAAATGCAGAGCAAACCGAACTTTCTCGACGAACGTGCGGTATAATAAGGAAAAAAGTATATATATATGTGAGCTAACCAAAGCACCACCGCCACCAGCACCCGACAGTTCGTCCACACTGTTGTTGCAGGAGTAAGGCGGCGGTATGATGGTGTTGGCCTCGTTCACGACGTTGCACATGAAGCTAGAGCTGAGCGAGTCTAGGGTGCTGGCGTGCGAGAGCGATCTGAAGTAGCGCATCACCAGACCCGAGGCTCCTTTGCCACAGCCGTAGTCGTACCCGATCACCAGTGGATAGAGATCGGGCTTCGACGTCACCTGCACATGTAACATTCCCCTCCATGTATATACAGACGGATTTCAGATTCGGATTAAGTTTGAACGTTCGAACGCTTGAACGGTCGCGAATATCGTTTCAAGTTAATAATTATACAGAGGGTTTTTTTAGCCTTTTTTTTGAATATTTATATATCTTTGGAGATGATTCGATAATGTTTTAAGAGAACGCCCGCAAGTAGTTAACAATTGGAATAATTGTGAATTAATTGTAAGTAGAAGCGAATTGATGTACTAGATCATGATGAACGGATGTCTTGCTGGATCCGACATCTATCTACTTACGTACAGCAATTCTTCCCGTCGCTTAAATGCCTCGATTTTCTCATGAAATTTTTATCGCAACACTCAAGCATAAAGATTATTTTCCCACTAATTAAGAATTTATGCGAATCGCATTTGAATATTCCAAAAGTTAATTTCTCTAATTGTAGATTCATAAAAATTAGACTGCTCCAAGCTGTACGAAGGTTATACTTAATAGCTGGTAAATTTAGTGAGAGCTGAAAGAAGATATTAACCTCGTTATAGGGCGGTGGCATCGCCTGAACTATGGAGCTGCATCGGCTATAATGGGGCGGAAGATAGCATGAACCGGTGGATGCTCGGTCGGAAATCGTTCCATCTTCCATGATGTTCGTGTGCCTACGACGGCAGAGCCAACATCCGCAGGCCGCCGCGATGATCAGACCAGCGAACACTGCGATCCTATAAGATACGAACGAAAGACTCGTATATCTCGATTGCGATTCAGTGCTTAACGGAACAACTATATATAAGAGAAGCTCGAAACTGACTTCGTAAAAGTATATCATCGAAGTAAAACTTGTAAATGTTGATATAACTTGCATCGTAAATCAAAGTATAAGAGAGAGAGAGAGAGAGAGAGAGAGAGAGAGAAAAGTACGTGTGTGTTGCGCTTACCATAGATACCAGTAGTACCAGAAAAGGAATTTGAACATTTCCGTGACAGAGTTCCCGATCTGCGGAAATGTCGAGTAACTGCAGCAGCCCAAGCTGCAGCATTCTTTTGGGAATGTGCATCTGAAATTAAATAGGCAATTTTTATGCACAGCTTGTGTATCGTATCGACGCATAGATAAAACTATAGGAACGACACGTTACATATGTATCGGTGAAAATTCGTTTTAAAACTCTGCACGCGATATAGTTTTTTTTTTTTTTTTTTTGGTTTACCACGACTCCATTGATTTGGAATATATCTCAAGCTGATATAATCGAATGTTTTATTCAATCACAATATAAGGTTTGTTTACGTGCGTGCAGGCATCCACAAACGATTAGTGCTACGTCATGTCCTATACGAAAAAAGTTCAATGTCATCAAGTTACTTACACGTGACCTCCATCGCAAAGCTTCGCCGAGACCTTAAAAGAAAATGCAATTATATTAAAAATTAATTTTGTGGCTTATCCGTATATTTGGGCATTAAAAAAATAGTGTTAGTGTCTACACCAGGTATATAGGCGGCGCGCGAGGGTTACATAATGTATAAAACTCTTAAAATATAATAATGGATGAATAACAAAATCTCTTGGCAAGCTTCCGTTAGTGAAGAAAAATAAAGAAGCGATAAAACGATTATGACGAAGGAAAAATCAGAATATATACAGCACGCATAAACTCATTTTATATCCCCAAAAAGTAACCATCAAGGTTGATTTTATTAAGTATATTTCAAGCATAGTTAAGGTGATTTATCGAGTGGCTCGTCGCGTGCACAACATTAAAGCTTTGCAAATTAAAAGTATTTGCGGAAAAATGAGAATGTTCCGAGCAATGTTTATCATAACAGTCCTTTTCATATTTATAAAAGCCAAGTAGCAAAATTGTTAACGGTGCATATCAATAGCAAAAATATTAACTCGATAAATTGAGAAAACTACTTTACAATGCGATCATTGAGATAGTAAACAATATGTTTCGAGCGCCCCTTACAACAGCTACATCGTTGAGAGAGAATATGCGCGAATACGTCAGACATCAAAGCCACAAACGCGCTGATGCAAAGCAATCACTTCCGCAACTCGTACACAGACCCCGTTTCCCGAAAGAAACCGGACCGTATTTACTTCACGATTCACCCCCCACACCCCCGAAAAACCCTCCGCAAAACAGCACTATCACACACACATTCTGCCCAAAAGAAAAGACTACATCAATCCCAGAAAGCCTCCCTTAACCGTACATTCTGCTCGAATTCCATGTCAATTTCCATGTCGACGGTGTGCTCTCATGATGTTCCTATAGCCTCGAGTGTGAGCGAGAGGGGAAAAAAAATAACGAACTACTCCACAACACACAGTCGAGTCGCGCGTCCAGCTGTACAGGCAGGCTCAAAAGCAAATGCTTCGTCCACGCGCAACCGACGGCATAGATCGGTCGGCGGAAAAAATAAAAACAACCGCACTCGCAGGCACGATAAAGAATCTCTCTACACGGTGTATGTGTGTAAAGGTGATGCGCGCGTAGACGATGCGGATCGCGGCCGACACTGCACAGACGCGAGCGAGAGATGAGCGGCCGCGATAATGCGGGAAGAAAGAAGTGGATGTGGGAAGGGAGGCTGGAAAGTGTGCGAGCGTGTGTGGATGTGCGCTTGTGTACGAGGGTGGACGCATGCGAGCGAGGGTATATATTGGAGGGGTGGCGCGCGTCAGCGACGGCCAAGTGCCAGGGGTTCGAGGCTTGCACTGGGCTATATGAGCTCGCGCTGTTATATAGCTTGCACACACACCCCCCACTCGCGAGGACTAGCGCGGACTATGTGTATTGTACGTACAGGTATTTTATCGGGGGATATTTTACCCGCGCGTATATCGTTTGGGCTGCGGGGGTTCAGACCTATTGCTCGAGAGCGAGAAGATCGAATCGAGGTACATTCGACTGACACTTTCGAATATTCGGCATGGAGTTTGGCTCGAGCTTCGTTATATATGTTTAACGAATTTGGTTTTCTTACGCATTACTCTTGTAATTTGGAATTTTTTATTGTAGAGCTCGAAGCAAAATTACAAATAGGAGTAAAAGATTGATAAATACAATATTTCGATTTAAGACACAAACTTAATTTCGAGAAATCTATAGCAACTCTTTTGATTAACTGTATTTGGAGTGGGAAAAAATGTATAATAGAATTAATTTTATTATATTATTCCATTTAATAAATCAGATATCTTCGAAACTCTAGAGAAAAAGTTGTCGACGGTATAAAAGATCAATTTTACATTGAGAACAATTCTTGATATGCACTTCGACTTACTTTAACCGAGTTTTACACAAAATGAATAATTCATGAGCAAGAGTTACTTTCTCATCCAACTTCTCATATAACCGTATTTATTGAGTATAGTATCCGTAATATAACGAATACATACCACTGAATAAATAAAACTATATTGAGTTTATTATTCATTTCAGCAAAGTATCTATATTTAATTTATTATTTTATCTTGGCGAAAAATCCTTTATATATATCCAAAAGTATAAAAACGTCAACGTCCCGTTCTACCATAAATCAACATTTAAACAATCCATCTCCGTATACAGATTTCGCGAATACAAAGGGAAGAACCTAATGGCACGATACACGAACCCGTATCTATAAATAACGTGTATATACACACAACGAGACTTCAATCATCGCAACTGCCAACAAATTTAACAACCCTAGCCCAAAAAAAAAGCTCATCCCATCAATCAGGAAAACCTACTATACGTGCAACTTCACTCGACTACGAGTTTATCTAAAAAAGTGAAGAAAAAAAAAACACGCCATATCCGGAAGCAATAACTTTAAGCGGGAGAAACCGGAAGACGCAAGCCTACCTCGCAGCAGTTGCATACACGCTCTCTCCCTCTCTCGCTTTCTCCCCAATCCTAGAAACCGATCGCTCGCTAAAAATACCCGAAAGCGCAAGGTTATACCCCTAAAGCAGAAGCGCTCGCGGCCAATGGGTAGATTACACTCGAGCCCGCGCTACCGGCGTTTTATACGACGTTCCCCCCCACACACACACACGCGCGCGCGCAGTCGATCCAAACGTGCCAGGCCCGCTTCTTATTGATCGCTCCTTCCCCCTATATATATATATACACACGCATACACACACAGGCACGTGTATATAGGTGCGTACGCGCGTTGCGATCGCGGCGCGCGGATACTATATGCAATGGTCGCGGCCGAGCGATAGGTGCAGCTGTAGCAGCAGCGTCAGCGTCAGCTCGTGCAGATGTATATGTCGCAATTATGAAGAGAGGTGCAGCTGAGAGATATGAGGAAAAGTGAGAAAGAGAGCAAAAGACAGAGACAGAGAGAGAGTGTGTGTGATGGATTGTAGCGGACTCGGTTTTGTTTGATCTGTTTTGGCTGGTTTTGCAGCTGATTGTAAATCTTACTTGGGCGGCAGAGAAGAAGGCGAGCGGCAGGGCGAGTCGGACTGCGCTCCGTAGCTCACGGAGCCGCGGCATTATCTGCACCTCGCTCGCGGACCTCTGCCGCCTCGCGGACTCTATACATTTCTGTACAACCGCGCGCGCGCGCTTGCCGCGACTCTCGAACCCCCTCTCTTTCTTTTCGAGAGCTTTTAGAGGGTGTATGTAGACGCGAGAGCGGGAGAGATGCGGGGATGGATCGTGGGGGGTCGGTATCCGATTGGCTCTGAGCTGGTGGATGTCGGCAATTGCGACTGGTGGAGTTGAAAACTTGAAGAAACTTTCCCCAGCTGCAGGACGTTTTGCTTATTGTAGTTCGAAATCTGTGTTATTGTCGATTACTGATTAACTGTTGAGGTAAACAAATGACACACTGCGTATTATCTGTGATTTATTTGCCTATTTTTGGGTTTTCGTTCATTTATACATATATTAGGAAATTGTCAAGTATGAAGATAGTATGTAATATTATGTAGCGCAATCATGAATTACGTAAGAAGTAAGTAAATCGTAATAGAAAGAAGTCACGAGATACCTTTTAATATACTTTCTCCTCGTTTAAAAAGTCGCAAATTTTCATATTATATTCACTGCACGCCCTGTCATGCTCAGTGCAAATATAGAATCAAAGTTACAAAAGTAGGCAGGATTGGAATTTACAAGAATCAATATTCGATCTTTTTATCGACAAACTATTCTAAAATTAAGAGTAATTAGGTATACATGTTTGGTTGATTTTACGAAAATAGTTTTTGTGATGTAAATCTGTTAAAAAGAATGTATTTTTCGGTCGATCTGTTCGAGAATTATTATCTGAAATAGAGAATTTTGCGATACATAGTGTCGGATAGGATGATGACATTTTATCCATGAATCTCCAATTTACTCGACCGGTCAAAGGATAATAAAATTTCCGTTGATCTTTACTTTTGAACTTATATATTTGGAACATTGTAATGTAGTAAAAGAAATAAATACATCTAATGCTTATCTGCTATCTTATACTGCTACGATAATGACACTTATTTTTTAATTTCTTCTTAAAAAACAATGCCCCCGAACTTTCGACATTTTAATCAGGCTATAACATATTTTAGATATGATAATCTTGAAAATCTAAATTAATGAGATTGGGGAATGACTTAAAATAGCATACAAAGGTCTCCAAGTATGGGGATTAAATTATCGTTCTATAGACCAGATACATTAAACTTATTGGGAACTCGTTATAAACCAGCATTATTATTTTACACATTATTGATTTGATCATGCCACGGTAATGACATTTTCATTGCCTTAATAACCCACTGTACCTGTTTTGTTTCAAAAATCAAAGTGATGCAAAAAATATTTTTCAAAACGGTACTGCACCATGTCACATCCAAAACACCATTTTCCTGAATATTATCCATTTATACCTTCAACGATATAATATTCAAATTAATTGATCTAACGAGGTAAGAGCCCATCAACTTTTTCAAGTCCGTAACGAGGAGCAGCTCTTATTCCGGTGGGTTGGGCATATTTAGCGAGGCGCCCAGATTTTCCACGATCCCCCATAACTACGTTCCACGCTGAGCTAGACGTGCAATTTGGAAGCTTTATGCGGCGGATGGAATTTTTAATCTTGTTATCCGGACTTGCGGTGGTGCGCCGACGTGTTAGTCCAGGGAAGACGAGCTGTATTGGTGAATGAGGTCGCTGTACTCTCTCGTATAGTTATGTGTACATAATATAGGTGGCAACGAGAGGAGCTGCAGAAGGAATATTCGAGGTATCTCGATGAATTTGATACTTGGCAAGTTCTGAGACCGATTTTAAGGGAATTTTGATGATGAAGAAAAGTTGTCGGTTATGTATACAGTTTTATAGTTTGCTGCGGGTGTAAGTAGATACATGCTGAGTTTGACGAGACATTATCTGTACTGTACAGTTTTATCGAGTCGTGCATACGCTGCGATATATATGCACTGCTATTCACCTAATCGTATAGTATCGTACTTACAGGATACATAATATTTTATATTGAAGATCCTACATACAACATATTTCAAAAGTATACTTTTTTAAAAGAAAATTTCTTAATTTTATCGGTGTATAATTAGTTTATAAATTATAACATGGTGATTTTTATTAATGAGAAAGAATTTTATGTACAATAGATTGAAAAATGAGAAATATTTTGCTGCAGTGATTATAAGTTTACCATTGAGTAACTAAAATATTTATGGTCGTTAGGAAATCGGAACTTGACAATATACTATATGTGTATTCATTCGCCGTCTGACTGTATTCGGAAATCATCTACTAATATTTATTTATTTTAATCTAAATACGTACAGAGTACGTACCTATATATACAGACTTTTTAGAAAGTCTGATTTTTACAAGAAATTTTCTGACGTTTCCAATGGAATTAATATATATGAATTTGATAATACAATATGTTTGTGAAATTGCGTTATACTTAAATAAATGTTGAATCAATTAATCTAGTCTATTATACGTACATATTTTTTTACTCATTTCTAAAAAAATAAAGGATTAAAGAAATTCAATTGAGTAGCAGTTCAATTCAACAGAGTAGAAAAAAAAATAAGTAAATGAAGCAACTTTATTTACTCAAGTGAATAAATACCTGTAAAAATTGAAGAACTTTTGTGTATATCACACTTCATTTGTAAAGCATTTGCATATAAGACATTATAATACTCATTCATATTGAACAAAAGTATCATGTCAATCGTCATATCGCTTACAAGTGTCTACTTTCAGACTTTCCTTCAATTATTACCACTTACAAGTGTGTCATTAAAAACGCTGAATTTCTAAAAAGACGGAAACATAAATCATGATTGAGCGGTGGTATATTGGCAGCACTGATTAAAGTCCAATAGGTAAGAGTATAGACTATAGGTATATGGGAAAAGCAGCTGTGCCCGCGTGGCGGCGCGCGTTGACTGCCGCCGCCGCCGCCACCCCACCGCCGCATTTTGTTGCTGCTCGACGCTCGTTTTGGGTACTCTGCGCTGCCGATGGTCGCGGATCGTGTATACCCTAACCAAAGTTTTTGCTTCTTTTTGATCCGCACGACGCGCCGCGCGACTCGGCTCAACGATTGTGCAGTCCCCTCGTCTCGCCCGATATCATGATCGGTCTGCGAGTCAGATAACAGCGTTTAGAGACTCGTGTCGGCGGTACAAAAAACGCCTCGACCAATTCGAGCGTGAAAAGGGAAAGAGAGGTAATAGGTGAGAGTGAGTGAGATTCATCTTCGACAGCGACAAAGACGATATCACCAACAGCACAGGACAGACGGGCTATGCTTGCGTCGACGCGTACCAGGATAAAATGAGGTTAACGTCGGCGAGTCTCTGGCTGCTGTGCGTCTTCTGCTGCACGAGTTTCGCCGTTGCCTGGGACAATGAGGAGCTCGAGGTGTTCGACGTCGTCGAGGAGGTCAACAAGAATTTCTATGAACTCCTCGGTGTGCCCCAGGTACGTGATCTGCTGTCAGGTGCAATGTTACTGTATCATGTGGCTTTTATTCCTGCTCCTATGAATAAAAAATTGTTAGTTGCTGTTATCATAGAGTCTATCATGAGATCTTCATGAAGTTCTAGAATTGATCAATACCATGTGTGTCAACATAGAAACTATTAATAGTCCTTTCGATGGCATGCCAGTAATTATGTTAATTGCTTGTTGATTATTGGTATTTTATGTTCTGTTTACTTTGTTTATGAACATGCTATGTGTCTATGGTGGCTTCTTAATATAAAAGTCGAACAGGTTTTTTAGTGAATTTACATTTAGTTCTTAATCTAGTTGATATATTAAATAAGGTATTCAAGTTCATTACATTTCTTTGACTAATGAATTGAAACATATGGTCATCAACAAAATCTTTCCTTATTACTTGAGCCTGTATCTGCAATTCAATAAATGACTTTTTTCAGTTAATTTAAATATATTGTGTGTATTGAAATAGTTTGTCTTAATTAAAATTAGTATCAATTTCAGAAAGAATGTTAAGATTTCAAATTCTAGTTTCTTTTCTAAGTTTTAAGACACAAATTACATGATACTATTCTTTAAGCTAAAATCTGTTAAGGTAACAATCATTATTATAATAGTAAAAATATATATGGGTAATGCACATAGAAT
This sequence comes from Megastigmus dorsalis, assembly GCA_900490025.1. Taxonomy (NCBI): domain Eukaryota; kingdom Metazoa; phylum Arthropoda; class Insecta; order Hymenoptera; family Megastigmidae; genus Megastigmus; species Megastigmus dorsalis. The sequence continues at coordinate 32,112 of UELU01147890.1, forward strand.
TGTAATATAAATATTTATTATTCAAATTATATGAATGTTGTATTTAAAATTTCAGACCGCCAATTCCTCAGAGATTAGGAAAGCATTTAGAAAATTATCTCTGGTGACCCATCCAGACAAGAATAGCGCTGAGGATGCAGAAGTGCAATTTAGAAATGTAAAAATTATTATGATTTATACATACATGTTCGATAAGTTTTTTGTAATGTGTCATTTGATTTCAATATTATTTACAGTTAGTATCTGTTTATGATGTCCTTAAGGATTCAAAGAAAAGGGAACATTATGATAATGTTCTTATTAATGGACTGCCAAATTGGCGGTCTGCTGTGTATTATTACCGCCATGTGCGAAAAATGGGTTTATTGGAGCTCAGTATCATCCTTTTCATAGTAACAACGGTTGGCCAGTATTTAGTTTCATGGGCAGCATATTTTGAAAAAAGATATACATATGTAAGTTTTTAATTAATAGAAAAATAATAAATTTTGATAATTTTAATTTAAAGTTTAAATATTTTTAAGAACCATCATATTTTAGATCTTAAATTGTATTTTATAATTTTTCAGGAACAAGTGCTAGGTAGTAAGCTGCAAAAATTGCAGAAAAAGAATCGAAAAGGTAAAATGGATGTTCCAGACTTGGCGGAAATCCTAGAGAAAATTCCAACTCCTAGTATGTGGAATACACTTCCGTTTCAGTTGCCAAAGTGGACGTACGCCTCCATTGTTGGTATTCCGTCCACCATTCGTAGTATACATAGAATTTTAGAGGAGCGAAAGCAAAGGAAAAAACAGGAGGAAGAAGAAGCTCTGTTAGTTCTTAGAAAGCATGCCTTATTTGCTTATTTTGCTATTTCAACAGCTCCAGATATGTCTGACATATTCACACAACTTAAACTCTCAGTTTGATACTCAATTGATTTTAAAAATTTAATTCAACAAATTATCTTGTCAGTATGTCAGAAATATGGAACAAGTCCATTCATAATCATGTAGATTATTCAAATTCATAGTATCATATTTAATAACTCATTGCTATAAATTAGGTATCAGTACTAAGTGTTTTCTTATTCGAACTGAAATATAAAATTTCAATAAAGGACAACTTTCATTTTACTTCTCGAGCTGTACATAAATACTTTACATACTTAATAATTATATTGATTGGATTGTTTAATAGCGCTCAAGAAGAAGAAGTGGAACCAGAGCCAGTACCTCGAGGACCAAGAAGACGACGGCAAGGCTTTACACCGCAAGAACGCAGTGAGCGGTCTGCGCGAGAAAGTTACAGAAAAGCTAACGAGACGACGAATCATCACGTTCCTGAGAAGCTGAAGCCAGTCGGTGGAGGCTTATGGACAGACGATGACATACTCGAGTTGATAAGACTCGTTAAGAAGTTCCCGGGGGGTACTCCTGATCGTTGGGAGAAAATCGCCGAGATGATGAATCGCACCGTTAATGAAGTAACGCACATGGCAAAAAAGGTTTTGAATTTTTTAATATTAAATTAGAATAAAATTTTGAAACTGAAAAAATAACTCAAATAACTTAAAAACTTATAATATCAAATATACAATAAAATTTATGTTGGATAGGTCAAAGATGAAGGTCTAAAGCCTAACCAGCCAACAGAAGAAGTTCCAGTTGAAGAACAACCTAAGAAAATTAAAACCCGTGCTGAAGCTGTTGAAGGCACATCCGAATGGAGCCAGGAACAACAAAAAGCACTTGAAGTTGCACTACTAAAATATCCAAAAGGTAGTTCAAATGACAGATGGGAAAAGATATCTTCTTGCATTGAAGACAAAACGAAGGTTTGTATAAAGTTTCTTTAAAAGACTAAACTAATTTTTTTTAGATAAACCTTTTTTAATTTAATTATTGGTAAAAATATTTATTACAGGAAGAGTGTCAAATTCGCTATCGATATTTGGTGGACATTGTAAAAAAGAAACATACACAGTGATTGTGACAGGTTATTTAAAACTGTTTTTTAACTGAAAATGTGAAAAGATGGTGCTGTCTTCAGTGGATTGTGTTACCAAAATACCTGTCTGTGGTCTCAAAGAATGTTACATATTCTTTAATGCGACGACATTTTGTTATACAAATACCTGTTGGTGTATTTATTAAATATAAATTTAATAATTTAAAAAATATATACGTTTCGTCGTTTTTAAAAATTAACTCTAATAAGTACAAAAGCCTTAACTAAACTTCACTTTCATAATTCGCACTTAAAATATCTACACATTATTTTTTTAGGTCTTTGGATTTTTCACATAACTTTTTAACTCATGATGTGGTTTCCAAATCGATTCTGCTTTATCTGAACACGTTTCACAAGTACATCTTGTAGGCACTGTCAGAATCTTTTTGAATTTCTTTCCATCTTCACATATCAATTCTACAGTAACCTTTCTATATTCGGCTGTAGGCTGACAGCATTTGCAATCGATTATTTGATTCCAAGTTTCTAAAATTAGAATCAATATATTTATGTCATCAAACTAATCAACAATAATTGTAAAAAAGAATATTTTAAATTACTTACTGGGGTCCAAGTGAGTTGAAGAATTGCAATAACCATGACATTCAGTTAGACCATCAATCGGTTTCAGATTTTTACACCATCCATGAATGCCTTTTTTCTCTACTATCAATCCAATAGTCTTTTTAAAGTCAATAACTTCCGCAGCACACACCTCTGTATATAAACATTATATTTATAAAATATTCCTTATTTCATAATTGCAGTTTATTTTTTTTTTTCAAACTCACCGTTATTTACTGATTTAATATTACATCGCTTACAACAGCCATCGTCGTACATTAACTCCGGTTCACAGTCTAATTCTGGACAAACTGTTGAGCTGGTACTTACAAGTAGCTAAAAATAATTGATGAAATTATGTTTGCTGATTCGATAAAAATTCATAATGTATTTAAGGTATTTGCATGTTAAATACCTGATCATCCTTTTGAATACAGGAGTATGAAGTACAGTTATCATTTGAATACCAAGTTTTACCAGGTTCATATAAGATATCTTTGATAACGCAATATGTTTGTTTACACTGTCCGCAACACTTTCCCAATTCAGGTTGTTGGTATTCCCAGCCCTAAAAGTGAGATTAATTTAGTTATTGAATTAGAATCATGTGATACCAACAATAATGCATCTATAAAAGCATTGTATATTTTTTACCTTCGGACAATCTGCGTTACAAGTTTTAATTTCCACGCTTTTAATAAGATCACCAGTATCAGTTTCTCGGCAAGATGTTAAAATACAATTTTCATATTCCCAAGTATCTCCAGGCTTATAAGATTGGCCATTACTCAAGCAAGCCTTCTTCTTAATAAGTGGACAACATTTGCCACTAATTCTCTCCTTTTCTAGAACGTAATGTTCTTCGACCGATGATAAGTCTTCGCAAGTTTCTCTTTCTACATGGACATGAAGCTAAAATAAATTAAATTCATGACATATATTTAAATATCTAAATTTACTAAAAATAATAACATAAGAAAAAATAATTACCGTTTTATTAGTTAACAAGCAAGTGCTCTTTGTGCAATAATCCTCGGACCACCAAGTTTCTCCAATGTTTCTCAGTTGGCCGTTGACGGTGCAAGCAACTGGCACGCATTCGCCGCAGCATGCGATGCTTTTATCGGCCGAGGGTCTGTACTCGTAGCCTAATTCGCAAACTTCCGCGCATTCTTGTACTATCGTCTTCTTGTTAACTCCATTGATATCTATCGAGCACATTGTCGTTACGCATACGTCGCTGAGGTTTGGATGCCATTTATCTCCTACCTGCATTTATTATACACATACAAAGCGATATTGAGAAATAGTGGTGCATTTTAAAATGACATTTTCATTAATTTAACCAATTAACGGCCAAATGTCGATTTCTTCTTCGAAAAATTCAAAATACAGTGTTTCCGATAGTATAAAGTCTCATCTTTCAAATGCCGGTACCAGTATTAGCTTAAATGTTAAATTAAAAAAGTTATAGCTTATTTTTCGGGAAAAATGCGTGACTTAGATTTTTTTTTCAAAAATTCGATGTTTTGAATTCGGAAAAGCCTTAGTGGGTGCTTATTATTCAGATCAAAGATGATGGGAACATCTTCTCTTTGAAACTTATCCATTAGAAGCCGAGATATTGCGAGTTAAGCTTTGGAAATAGTATTAAATTCTGTAATTTCGAATTATATAGTGCACGAAAATTTTTACCGCTAATCTTGCTAGTTTCGTTAGAAAGCTTATGCTTTAAGTTTTAATTTATTTTTTTAGTCGACTCGCTACGATTTTTTAAAGCCGAGATATCAAAGTTTTAAGATTTGATAATCTCAAACTACCAACCTAGATATTGTCATTTTGGTGCAACTACGAAAATATCAGAGCATGAGTTTTTTTCATTAAACGGTAATATCTCGGCTTTAAAAAATCACTCAAGGTCAAACAAAAAAAGAAATTAATGTTTAGAAGATAAACATTATAGCGAAATTGGTTAGTTTGATGAAAAAAATTTTCTTCAAATCGTATATACCAATAATTCAAATAGGAAGTGTTTTAGGTATTCAACGTTATTCTCAGTATTTGAAGTGCAGTATCTCGGTTTCTAATGAATAAAATTAAAAAAAAAACGAGGTTTCAAAGAGGAGATGTTTCCATCACCTTTGATATAAATAATAATCTCCCACTAAGACTTTTCAAAAGTCAAAATATCGAGTTGTTGAGAAAAAAAAATTTAAAAATCACGCATTTTTCCCGGAAAATAAGCTAAAACGTTTTTAATTTGACGCTTAAGCCATTTCTGGCACCGGCATTTGAAATATGAGACTTTATACTATCGGAAACACTCTTTTGAATTTTTCCCTGGATGTTTGCATAAAAAGTTACAGCGTCGAATGTTGAGAAGAAAAAATCGACATTTGGCCGTTGATGGGTTAAACAAATTACTTATAATTGTTATAAGGATGCAAATACCTGGTAAAGGTGTTCATCGTCTTTGCATGCCACTCGCTCATAATTCGGACAGCACTGACTTTCCAGTATGATTTTCTCGAGCATGTAATCCTTTACGTCCGGATGTGCGTGAATGTCGAGACACTCTCTCATTGTGCACCTGGAATTCGGCTTGCCGTCTTTGAATACGCAGGTGCACGTTTTGCATTTTCCGTCCTCCCATATTTCGCCGATTTTCTTCGCTATTAGATTTTCAATGGAACTTAGCTCGTTGGTAGATTCCATGTAGTAGAGGCACAAGTCTTTTGGAGGCTCTGTAAAACAAGATTAAATTAAACTCTTTCCGTTATTAATATTTTTTCATGGAAGTTTCATCGATGACTTACCACATTCAATTTGACGGCAGCAAGCATTCGGAATTTCATTGACGACAGCATTATAGTATTTCTGACAGTTTGTAGGAGGTGGGCAAGTTTCTGGATTACAGATTTTTGAAGTCCTTGGACAACAACCCGAAGTGTTAGTTACTTTGATGAATCCTGGTTCTAACAACTCTGCATCTAAGTTTATATCATTTTCAAGCAAATAACATTCATTCTCAGGTATGCATTCTGTAAATGTAAAAAAATATCATTGGGATCATTAGAATATTAAACACTTTTTTTAATCGAATTCATTATTATTGGTAAAAATGTTTTAAATACTCACGGCACATAAACTTTTGACAACCATTTGAGTCCGTCGTGATTTTCAAGATTTGTCCATACCCGCATTCAGGTTGCTGAGTTTCCACACACGAGGGTGCTTCTGTCGTGATGGTCACTATAAGAGGCACATTTTATTCGATGTCATATAAAAATTCATTTTTTCGTTTAATTATTTGTAATTTGGTTAGGTATATTGAAAAACCTACCGCACATATATTTCGGACAACAATCGGTTTCGGTACCACGTACCATGACAGGCTTTGAGTTTTCCTGACAAACTGTCTCGAGTGCAGGACAATTCATCTCCTGGCACTTGACTAGCCTCTTTTCACACGAACACGTGGTGCACTTGTTGAGTTGCCAGATGTCGCCTTCCACGTGACCCTCGTTATCGCAAATGAAGCAATTGCGTTTGGGTATACAGCTGTCATTGTGGAAGACTTGGTCGACAGGACAGAAGCAGCCTTCTATCGGGCTGGCAGTGCATTTATCCAGGCCTATGCCATTGTTGAGACTCTCGCACGTTTCGGAACAGCCGGGGTCACATGCTCGGTACTCCAAGTCTATCGAAAAATTTCATTTGAATGTTTCAGTTGCAGAGATTTCTAATGTATTTATTTTTTTGCTAAAAAGAGAACTGCAGAACTTACGCGATTGACAATAGTATGGGCACAATTCTCGGGTTCGCCAGTCGATGCAGATACCGGCAACCGAGCACATCCTCGCGTATGCCTCGAAATTGCTGCAAGCGTTACCGCCGTTGCACATGCTGTCCTTGCACGCGAGATAATAGGGCATTGGATTGACGAGGCCGTGGCAGCGCGCAAAGCTCTCCGACTGCAGGATTCGTTCGCAGTAGTTGTTGGCCGATGGGTCATCCGAGCACAGTTTTTTCGGTGTACTGCCACAGTGCTCGTCGTTCAGATTCAGACTGGGTGGAAGATCTTTGACCAGCCAGCTGTTGCCGAATTCCTGCACGTCATTTGCCAACTGAGGACATGACGTACAATATCTTGTCACGGAACTTTCTTTACGTTAGCATAATTATGTTAAATAATAAAAAGAATTAGTGTAAAATACCTTTCCATCCTGTTTCGTGAGATCATTGTGCTTCCTACCGTTGCAATCGCCACAAAGACCTTCCATCGAGCCACCAAAAGTATGCGACGGCAATCGGAGCATGAACGCAAAATTGTTCTTATAACTAACGATTTCCAACTGTATATCTGGAATTAAGAGACTTATATCGTGACTAGGCGATTCTTCGAGATTCAACCAGGATGTGGTGTAGGGATATTTATCGACTTTTCCCTCGTCCACGAAACTAACCAACTGAAAATCAAACGACGTATTTTCACATTTTGTAGCTTTATATATAATAAATGGATCGCGTAGACGGAAAGCATTACCTGATTGGGTATATTGCCCTTTCTTATTTGAACAATGTGCTTTTGGTAAATGACTGTGATAGCTTCTGTACAGATACCTTCGTCGCATGGACCATTGCTGACGAAAATCTAAATAAACGAATCAATCAATTTAATGCAATTCACAACTTATCATTAGTCCAATTCGCGAGCTGTACAATTACCTCATACGTGTGATCTTCTTTATTTCCTTCGACACTCTGTACTACGTCTCTGGACAGGACATAAGTGCAGTTTCCGTTGAACAATATGTTACTTCTATCGAAGGTGACGTATTTAGAATTACCCAGACCGTCGCAGACACAATCTCGACATTCTGATGGTGGTACACAAGTGTCGCCGTGTCTTACCATACCGTCCGGACAGAAGCAGCCGGGAACACAGAGATCGTCCATCATCGGACACGGGTCGATGTTTTGTAAGTTTTCGCAGCTTCTCTCACACTTGTACCTGAAATCGATATCAATCACGGAAAACATAGTGCCACAGACGTAGAAAAAAAACTTTCAACGCACCTGAAGCAATCCTTGTGGACGAAGGGCGCGTCGCATATCGCTGGGCAATCGTGGACCGATCTCCAAGTCGATAAATCGACATTCCTATCGGTAGCGAGACATTCCGCGACAAAGAAAGCGAGTGTCTTGCATCGACACTCTTGACTAGTCGAGTTTCTAGCACTAAGACAAGCGCAGCTGCTTTCCAAACAGCTAGACACGAACTTGTCTCTGTCCGAGTGAGAGCAGGCATCGAAGGACGAGTCCCTCACTAGTGCGCACATCTTCCATGCCTCGTCCTGAAGTTCCTTTGGGCAATGCTGTTTCCATACCAAGCAATGAATTAGTATTTTCACGAAAATTATATCATATGGTTTATTTATCATATAGGTATAATTTGAGCAACCTTTAATTTGCACTCTGCGCTGTCGGAAACTCTCCAGCTATCACCGAACTCCTGTGTGCTCAGGGTCGGCAAGCCCTGGGGCGTCTGTTGATCGTTATCGCTGTCTCCGTCGAGCAAGCCGCACAAGCCATCAACGTGACCAGCCAACTCTTCGGATACACCGACTTTGATGACACCACTGGATTCGATTAGCGCCCAGAACGGATATTTTACAGACTCGAGACGAAGTGCGTTACCCACTCGCGAAAGTTTCATCGCTGGGTGCTCGTTACCGAAGCGCTTCACTTCGCTCGCACTGTACATGTTGCCGTCGATGATGGCGTACATGTCAGGATGCAGGACCACCATGTGATCACCGATTATCACCGTAAGTGTTTTCAAGCACGATAGGTCTTTTTCTTTGCAGACCTTTTCAACTGTGAACAGACAATGCGATTGTTGGAATATAATTCTCGAATAGATTTAAAGAAATTAATTCTGTAAGTTTCATTTGTTTATTCAAATCATTATAAAAGTGAAAAGAATTTCAAATATATGTAAGTTATTTAAGCTTACCAACAATGTACCAACGGTTCTCATCTCGATCTCTTGCCAAGAAGTGATTGCATATTTCGTACTTAAATTCGAGATCATCGAAAGTTGTAAATGTTCTTCCAACTAAGTTGCAGACTCTTTTTTTGAATGGAATTGGTATACACGAGTTGTCGCAAATATTCGTTTTTCGATAGCTATTTGATTGGTCGTACTTGGGTTGGAAACCTTCAGGGCATACAATTTTCGCACAATCCTTTTTTACCTGTTTACTGATTTTCGGTTTACAAATAAGTTGCGGACAATGCTTTTCTTCCGTGTCTTTGAAACGAGAATGAAACATTGGTGTTGCTGGCTTATTTCTAAAATAATATTAGACATTACATTTATAGCACACGAAGATAGACTATCATGAAAACGAACTTGTGTTCTTTATATTTGCAAAAATAATGTAGGACTACGTTATAAAATTGAAACAAAATCAAATAGATGGCTTACATAATGATTTGCTGTGAGTAGGATAATTTCATAGTTTCCGTTTTTTCCATTGTTAACTTGGTATTGATATAAGAATCGCCATCAAACGATTCATTTTCGTTTTCGTTCACCATAATAAATCCAGGTGGACAATTAGTTACACATTCTAACTCTGCAATTATTGATACAAATTAAATTGCAGGTTAATTAAATTGAAATATTTTTATTCGTCCAATATCTTAGATCAAACAATTCAAAAACTTTGTACGTACCTATGGTCGTCTTTTTTTTAACCGTTTTCTTTACGGTATTGTTTACTATTATGGGACAATCGAGCTCGTCATCTGTACACTCTACCAGGCCGTTGCACCACGCGCTTTGATCAACGCAGTCTTTACTGGTAGGACAGAGTATCTGACCGACAGGGCAAGGCATGCACATGCAGCCGCAAAGATTGGTCAGAACTGGCCGAAGATCAGAGGCACAGGGCTCGCAAACTTTGCGTTCACAGACCGGCAATCCACCGAGAGCACACACGCAATGATTACAGTCCGGCGTTTCGTAGCTAGAGCCTATTGGATAACTGAAGAAACAACAACAATGTTTATTTTTTTTTTAATTCGGTATCAAAATTAGTTTATAATTTTTGTGATATTGGCACTTACGCGACGTGTCCTACAATGCAAGGGCACTCCAGCTTTGCCACACAGTATCTTCCATCCCACCATAAAGGGTCAGCGCATTTGCAATCGCCTGTATTTCCTACGGCGACTCCATTGCAAACATTGCAATTTGATCGGGGTGGTGGAGGATTGTATATGACAGGCACTGGCGCTACGTTTAATAAGATAATTTCAGGAAATTACTTTTCATTTTTTTAGTTATCTATTTCTCATACGTAGTTGTATCAAGTTAATTGTATATAAAAAAAATCGGAAAACACCAAAATAGGACTCACGATAGGGTAGAAAGCATCCTCGAATTTCCACCTTCAATCCAATATGTCCATGCCACCTGGTCGGAAAGATCCTCAGTAATTTAGCACCGATAGGTCTCTTGAAGTAGTTCACATTAGTAGTAAAATCATCGACATTGCCATGGTATTCCTTTTCGGCTCCATTGTCATCGATTACAGGATTCCAATGCTTGCCATCGTTGCTGTAAAAGACTTTGTAGGCGATAGTCCAAATGCCATTGCCGCCTTTCGTTTCGATTCCCGTGAGATTTCGCTGCTCCAAAAAGTCAAACTGCACGTATTGATCTGGATTGTCTAATTGTGGCCGCCAGATTTCCGATGAGGAGAGTCGAAGATTAGGGGTCACTTTGTTGGAATATGAAGAAGAGACAAAGACTTGTTGATCGGACATGAGTCCGCTGTCGTATCCCATTCTATCGTCGCATACTGAAAGTAGAATTTAGTTTCATCGATAAATTTTATCACTTATAGAATAATTAATCCTTGTAATAGTGCAAAGAAGTATATAGTCAATGCACTTACCCGGAGTAATCTCGTGTATGGTGGTGACAGTTGTAGTAATAATTGGTGCAGATGTTGTAGTTGTCGTTTGTGCTCCTTCGCATCCTATGAGCTCAACTTGCATGGCTATGCCGTCATGCCATGTCAACGGAATGATTTTCACGACTTTCGCCTCAAACGGAGGGTTGAAGTACTCCATTACGGGTTTTAAACTGTCGATCGGCCCTTTCAATGCTTTTGGAATAGTTTTGCCATTTTCTCCTGCGTTAAGATCGTAAAAGAATAGTAAATTTTCATTTATTTCGAATTATACCATAAGTCGTAACAGGCTAAAATAACATTTATCAAACCAAAATAGAGAAAAAAAAAATGAATTTTCCTAGTACCAGTTTCGGTGACGATCGAAAAGATATGTCCATCCTCAGAAAACTTGACTTGGTAGCTGGTGACGAATTTGTCCTCGAATGCATCGCCCCCAACTATGATCCCGTATATCGGCTTGGGCTTGTCGAACCTCACTTCGATCCATTGCTGAGTGTCGCTGTTCAACGGCCTCCAGGTCAACATTGTTCCCATGCGTCTCAGTCTTATCGCATCAGAAGTTATGAAGTCCGACTCATAGCTACTCGCCGTTAAAGTAACGTCGAAAGGCGATTGCTCCACGAGCCAGATGAGGTTTTCGTCTGCACATTTACGAGGCGGTGACACTGTACTCAGGACAACCAGCTCGTCGAGTTTTTCTCTGGTTTGAAATTTTTAGAACATAAAACCTTGCCACGCGAACTATCTGTTGCTTATTATAATCACATCCTTTACTCACATTAGCTTTCCAGACTGGGTATTAGAATTGATTTCCTTTTTGCAACTGGATTCGTCGCACGTGTAAAAGTTATTGATGCATTGACAGCTTTTGCAATCGGAGGCGGTAATTATTGCATCTGGTGGAGCCGATTTACCATTGTCATCTTTGCAGTTGCAGAATGAGCGGTCGACGCATGTATATTCGTCCTTCCACAAATAGTTACCGTTGAGGCACTCTGTTCTTGCTAGCGGTACGCAGCCCGGAACGCAGTCTACCGTCTTATTGCACACGCCACTTTTCGTTAGGATGTAGTTGTAGTAGCTGCAAGTTCTGCTGCACTGGATAGCGCAATCGCTCCAACGTTCTCCAACCTTGCAAGGGGCTGTAGAATAAATTGTATAATTTTTAGTTTCAAACCGTTTTAAACTGATTAACATGGTAAATAGAAATGTATATCTATAGGTACAGAAAAATATTTTTTGGTGTCAGAACCGTAGAATTCCATTTAACGGACTGTTTTCAGCCCGACAAATAAAAAAAAAATCTAAAATGAGTCATTTTACGTTGGAAAATTGAATATGTTGATTACGGAATGTATTTAAATTCGAATACACGGCCGCAAGATTTCATGACCTCGGGTGATCGCACGTTACTAGGACCGAATCTGCCGGTCCTCTTATACGCGACGATCAATACTCGAGCCGTGAAATCGTATCTTACCACCTGCTAACGAAAAATACTAATAACACTTGTTGATATTTGATGATCGACAGAATGGTATTTGCAAAGGTCAAAAAGGTTCACCTTCGGTTGTAACTGGTATTTGAGTCGTGCTCGTTGTTCCCACGCATTCTGGCCTCGTAACGACGACGTTGGCTGGCCAATCACATACCTGTTGCCTCTCGTTGAACATCATGTCCTTACCGCAAGTCTTCTTTACCCACTCGTTGCCCATCAGACCTGGTGCGCATTGATAGAATTCGTAGCAGTTGGTTAGACTTGCTTGGTAACGATCGGTCAGATAGCATTTATCGACGATAGGAGTTGACGTTGTAGTCGTTGTGACCTCGCATTGACAGAGGACACTAACTTCGAAATCTGGACATGTCTGATTCAGTGCCCTCGTAGGGTAACAGATCAAACCGGTCTGCAGGCTGCATTCCACGTTATAGCCGCTCTGATTAATGAGAGATTTAATTTTAGCGTTAGTTTGATTATCTTATTTTTATTATTACATACTAAATTGTAAGGAACCTCTTTATAGGATATTTTTGTATCAGCAGTTCGACATTGAATGTCAACCATCTTGTCCCTGTCGCAACCAGCGGATCCTTCAGAGCCCAGCATTTCGATCAATTCTTCAATGTCGCTCCTAAATCCACGCTCTTTTGGCAGATCTTTGTTCACCCATTCGGTCCAGCCACTTTTACACTTAGCTCCCTCATCTCTAAAAATTAGGTTGTAAGTTACATAGCCTTATATATTTCCAGCTTAATGCAGCTTATAATATACATATTATAAACGTACGCAACAACAAAAATATAATGTGCTTACTTTTGGTTTGGTGTAGTGTAGCTCGGGGTCGCGGTTGTAGCAATTGTGGTCGACACGCACGGCGTACCCTTGCAAATGACTTTACCCCTGCTACAGAAGCAGGAGTGACACTCGTCCCCTTTAACCTTGTCGCCTTCGTAGTACTTGACGCCATCGATAACTTTACAGAGCGTCTTGCAGTCCGCTCGAGGCACGCACTCGCTGTACGATGAGTTCAGATATATGTGACCCTCGGGACAGATCTTGGGTTGGCAGCCTTCGACGCAAGTGTCTTGATCGCACAGATGCATAGAATCGCTACGCGTGACGAGATTGTCGCAAGTCTCACGAGGACAAGTGGACACACAGGCTGAGTAGGTAGAGCAGGTCTCGTCGCATTGCATTGGGCACAGCTTCTGGTTGCGCCACTGTAAATTCAATGTATATTAAATTAATTATTATATTAATTTAATATGAATATCAAGTGGAACCCAAATAAGATCGGATGTCTTATGCGTTCATCGTCTACCGCAATGAATTATATAATTATAAAATTGGGCATAATTTTTTAAGTCCTAATGAAAGCTGCATTCTCACCTGAATCGGTACACCTCTGGCATTGCACTCCTGAGCATAAGCAGCGATGGCGGTACAGAGGCACTCGCAATCACCTCCATCGTCGCAACCGCAGGCATCGTAGACGCATCTCTCGATGTAGGTCTCGGGCGGTACTTCGGAGTGGCAGGGCTCGAACAGACGTGACTTCATGGTCCCGCAGCGCTGCGAGGCCCAGAGTTTGCGCTCGGGATGCTTGGCGCAGGTGTCAGGCTGGTCTTCCTGGGGCCCGGCGCACAGGTCGTTCATCTTCCACGAGTCGGCAAAGAGGTTGGCCGAGGCCTCGGACACGCCACCCGAGGGCGTCTTAAAGTCATCCTCGGTGTTGTCGTTGAAGTCACCGCACAGACCCTTGGTGCGGCCTTTCCATTTGGCATCCAGTCTTACGTAGACACGGGTACCCTCGTCCCACTGAAGTACCAGACCGAGATCTGGCACGTCCAGGAAAACGAATAGTCCCGCACGTCTAACAGCAATACGGCCTAGAAAGTTTTTGGTTAAGATAAGGTAGTAAGCACAGTTAATTTGATCTCGACGCAAACGATGTTTCCCAGAAAAAGATATTTACCAAGGCCCCTGAAGCTTTCTTCGGTCAAGCTCTTGCCTCGCGTCAGAGTGACGCTTTCTTGCGCGTCACTGTTGGTTTTGCCGACGGTAAGGGTGAGAGACTTCGAACAGGTGACTCCGGTAGTACCGCAGGCCACATTGCGAATCGATACATCGAAGCACTCGTCGTCGCTCAGTTTGCCCTTGGCAAAGACGTAGTCGCAGATCCCTTGGAAGTCGAATTGCCGATCGTCGAAGGTTTTGTAGTGAGAATCGCCCCATACGGAACATATACCTTGAAGAATAGCAAACGTTATAGATGAAATATAGAGAAGTGGTGTGACAAGTAGCTACTTTTGGATATAGAAATAATTGCCACCCTGAGAAAAGTAGAAAAAAAAGAAAGGTGAAAATCGATTACCCGGACATATGATGTCGGTGCAGTTCCACTTGCCGCCGTTGCATTGACAGGTGTTGCACTCCTCCTGCATGGTGGAGCCCTCCGGATAGCTCTGACCGCCGTGGTAGCAGGGACATTTTTCCTCCTGGACGCACTCACCGCTCGGCAAGTCGAGCACGTAGCCCGGCTTGCAGACACAGCCTGGCCTACAGATTGCTGGGCTTTGACTGACGAGCTGATGCATGTTTCGGCAGGTGCGCTGCTCCGCAGGCTCGCACGTCGTTACCTCCTGGTGTTTCGTAGCACTGCACAGACTCTTCAGCTGAACGATCGCTGGGTAATCCTGGACCTCGTCCGGCGTTGCCAAAGAACATCTCCATTTGGCACCTGCATTGAGTTTAGAAAACAAAGTTTTCGGTCGTTATGTGACTAATAAGCTGCCAGCTATTATTTCATATATTTAGTATACAGAGTTTAAGAAGCAAATATATTACCTGCGCAAGTGCAGAGCTCTTGGCCTTTTCTGCCTGGTCTAACTTCTTTGTACCCGGCTAAGAATTCAATTTCCCCATAAGCACACGGACACTGACTGATAGGGATACATTCGCCATTGTTGTTTAAAGTGTATCCCTTGGGACAATTACAACCTTCGACGCATTCTTCTTTGCAGTCGTCATTGAATGAGATATCCGTGCAGGATCTTTTGAAATATTCGATTAGATTTGTTACATTAAATAAATGATGTTGGATTATACAAAGAATAATTTGTTACCTCGTACAGCTATTTCCACACATCTGATATTCTTGGTCACCAGGACAGTGGATGCGGCATTCCTTGACTTCTTGGCGCCATGGTACCGCAACACCGAGTTGAGCGCAGTCCTTGGCGTAGGCTGAAAGTGTCGGACACAGACAAGTCTCGATGTTTGCTTCGCAGGCACACATATCGAATATGCAGTCCTTATAAAACGGTTCGGGATCAACGTGCCAGTGGCAACCTGTGAACGATAAAAAAATATTTTGCACATTATCAATGCAGTTGTGGCATGTAGATAGGATAGGGTTATTGGGTTATTGGCCTACCTGAGAACAGATTTTTCTTTAAAACAGAACAGTACTTTTCGGCAGCCGCACGTTTTTGAGGATTCAGCTCGCAAGGATGATCGAAGTCCTTTTTCACATCGGCGCACTGCTCGTTCGTTTTCCACTTGTTGGCGAAAGCTACCACAGCTTGCTCCACGTCTCCATCAGGTGTTAAGAAATCATTCTTCTGGTTGGACGAGAAGGTTCCGCACAATCCTTTCGTCTTACCTGCAAGTGAATAATCGTGTTTTTTTTTTCCGTTGCACACCTTCAAAATCGTTTTAAAAAACTAATGTTTCATCTAAAGAAGTAGTCGAATGTTCTTTTAACCTCGGAAATGAGCTGGCGCATTGATGTATACACGAGAAACACCGTCCCACAGGACTTCAAGACCATTGGGCAATCCAACGCCTATGAAAATACTGCTAACGATGCGCACCTTCGAACCTCCAGCCAGCATAGGCAACTTCGTCACGTCCTCGCCGTTCACCAGGATCTGCCGGTTCTGCTTCAACTTGATGGCGACGTCGTTAACACGAATCGTCACTGTCTTCGTGCACGAGGGCTCGCCGTCCTCGAACGTACGCGCAAAACCCATCATCTATTTTTCCACAACATTAAATATAACCATTACCAAATAAAAAATAAATGGCAAGTGACGCGCGGTATGGCGCGCTTATGGAAGCTGGGCGAACCTCAGAAATGGCACTGGTGCAGGGCGCATTCTCCGCCTCCACGCTGTAGTCATCTCCCTTGACCAGATAGTACGAGCACTTGCCCATGAAATCGTATCGTTTGCCGTCGAAGGTGGTGTAGTGAGGATCGCCAACGGCTGAACATCTGGCGCTGCACTTGGTCTCGGTGCAGGTCCACTTACCGGCGGCGCAGGCACAGGTGTTGCAGTCCTTGACGACGCTCGCCCCCGACTCGAAGGACTTGCCGCGCAACCGACAGGGACAATCTTCGGGCGCGATGCAGCGACCCTCGTGCAAGACTGTTCCCGAAGGACAGAAGCAACCCTCCTCGCAGTCGGCATCGTTTTCGCCCATTCGCGGTGTCAGCATCTCCGCTCCGCAGGAGGTCTGGGATTGGGGACCGCACGACATGTACACCTTGCCGTTGCTACACTCCATCGCTGAGGGTGGAAACCAGGAATTCAGTGATTTCCAAGACATAGCACAATTCGTTTATGCGAAACGAGTTAATCGGCTTAATGGACGACGAATGGAGATCTTACTTTTTCAAATCTGTTTTCGTTAACAATGTTGATAATACGGGTATACGGTTAAAGAACAAATGCTTACGACAAACACTGCTGTCTCTCCAACCAGCAAGAGACACGACGCCCTTATGAGCGCACTGTCTCACGTAAACGCCCATCGTTTCGCAGGCGCACTTCCTCTTATCGGTATGTCGACAGGAACAGTAATCCCAGCGACAGGTGGCCTCGATGCCGGAGAAGTCAACCGACTTGGCGCAACTCTTATATCGCGAATCCGACAGCAGCTTCCTGCAAAATTCGTCGGCTTCCTTGCCGAGCTTGATGCTCTGCGCACAGGGACTCCGATGATTTGGATATTCTTCGCACTTTTCTGAAACGGCAAGCAAGATTATTGTCATAAGCTCTCGTGACTTTTCAATTTTATAGTATAAAGAAGTAAAACTTGAGAATCGCGAAATTTATCGAATCCAATTTTGCGTACCTCCGATATCATCGACCTTCCAGGTATTGGCAAGATGCAAGGCGCTCTTCATACCCGGTCCAAGATCGTCCTCCCGCTCTCCGTTCATATTGCCGCACAATCCGGCAGTTCTGTTCCACAGGGACTCGGCAGCATTGATCTGCACCAGACTCGCACCGTCCCACTTGATCTTCAGTCCTACGGAGTCGAGCGAAGCCACCAGGAACTGACCTCCGTTAACCGACTCTACCCGCAGATGCGCCAATTGCGTAGGCACAGGTAGTGCCTTCTTGGCATTGCGGAATTCCGGCAAACCCGCGCTATTCCGACCGAGTCTGTATTCCTTGCCCTGGACGAAGATGCGAACTAATCGGGAGCAGTGGCTACCGTTGCAGCGCGGATCGTTTTGCCCGGTGACCGTGAAGAGGCCGTCTCGCGTGTCCTTGATAAGAGTGTAGGCACAGCTGCTCTCTATTTGTGCACCAGCGAGGGTTATTACATATATTTGCAATTAATGAAATGACAATAGATATAAGAATTGGATCGAGTCCTAACCAAAGCTATAGATCTGTCCATCGAGAGTCTTGTAATGAATTCCACCCCAGGTGAAGCAGGAACCAGGCTCGACCTTCGTCTCGATCCTCTCCGCCTTCCCATAGCCATTTACGCTTCCGCCAGCAGCACCGGTCTCCATCACCGAACCACTGTCCGAGCCCTCGAGAGCTTCGTGACCCTCGGCACCACCGAACATTCCCGAGTATCCGTACTTGTAGGAACTGGACTTGCTGGCCTTGTAGCTGGTACTGCCTTGCATTAGCCACGAGGTATTCGTCGTCTTGTAATACGTTGTTTTCTCCTTCAATACGAGTCGACCGCCCTCGGGTGGTTGGCATTGGGGTATCGGCTGAGGCTCGAACACACCTTTATCGTAACGGCACACGTACTTGGCAGCCGGTGGAAAATCAAAGTCCACGCCAGCTGGACAATTCAAAGTGCAGGCGTAGGAGTGCGGGTCGGGAGTGTTGCAGTGCAAGCCGCCGTTGAAGGCCAGTTTATCCGTCGAGCATTCGTTTACATCTGTTGCGATGGCGGAAGATCGTTACGATTTGTAAAGGAAGTTAAACTACCCGAGCTGTCGTGCGAATTAATATACTCACGATATTGGCATTGCGGTCCACGGAAATCAATAGGACATTGGCATATGTCTAGAGAAAGGCAGATTCCACCATTTTGACAAGGTGGATTACAGACAGCTGAAAAATCATATAAGTATGTGAATCATTTATTTTTAAAAAGAGTCTTTTTTTATTATTTACAACGATATGTGCTTACGCAAACAATCTGGGATTGTGACCAAGTCTTTTTTCATCGGTTCCCAATTCCCGTGTTTGCACTCCAGATTTGCGACGGATGAACCATCGGGAAAGACGAAATGATTTAGACAAGTTATAGTACAAGTTCTGGAATAAAAAATATATATTATTTTCATATTTAATTTCTGTACTCGGACGATTTGATTGTGAATAGCAAAGTTGATATTCTTACTTGGAATTACACTTTTGCTGGGCATTCAATACCATTTTCGGATAATTCAAGCATGGCTTGTTTTCGAATTGACATTGGGGCCCTGAAAAATTTTCTGAACAAACGCACTGGTTGGGAGCAATGCAGATCCCATTGTTTTTACATTCAGGTGCACAAATTGCTGAAAGTGCAAAAATCAATTTTTATAGTACGGATAATTTCGATCTTTGTACCTATTTTTTATATACGTACAATAATTTTAAATCAATATTTTATTTTGAGATGAAAAATTAGAAATCGTTCATTTGACTTCTTCAAAGGATCTGCTAAGAAACTTTGAACTTTTCTTCAAATCGATTCTTTTCAAAAATAATTTGTTTAAGATTATATAAACTTACGTTGACAGTCAGGGACCGCATTGTAATCAGCGCCTTGAATTTTCCATTGTTTTTCGCGACACACGATTGCAAGCTCGTGTTCGCCGTGGGGAAATCTATGCCCCTCGAAACAAACTGCTCGACAGCCACTGCAAACGGTAAATTAATTAATTGATATGGATTAGTCTATTATATTGGAGCCGTTAGCTAATAATTAATCGACCATGAAATAAATACAATAGTATTTCACTTTATTCTATACAGTTATATGGATGATAAATAAAATACCTGTTGGTTGAGCAACTTAAATTGCCATTAATAGGAACTCCAGGACGTGAAAAGCAGCCTCCCGTGAATGCAAGTATATTATTACTACTACTACTGTCCTTAGTAATAACTTCTTTATTATATTTCTTGACTGTTTTAAATGTTGCTTTGTATCTTTGACTTTTTATAAACGGAGCATCGTTTACATCGTAGTTATAACTAAATCATTTGTTCAACGTTAATTTAAGGGTGTATTTCAGTAAATTAAAATATTAGCTTGTAACACTTATTGAATCGTCTGGAAATTTCTATTTTATTATTACTGTTAAATTATTAACTCCGTTGCCTTAAAATAGTTTATTAGGCAGCATATAATATCGACGTTGTTTACGAAAACTATAGAATTTAAAAAAAAAAGATATGTGTATATATAAGTATTTTAAAGTTGAAAGGTTCTTTATTTGAAACACGTGTTATAAATTTCTAATACAGTGAATTAAAATTAAAGTCGTAAGAACGTGTTATATTAGTTTTCGAAGGCAGCGTCAATAGAATGATAAATTGGTCAAAAAAGACGGAAAATAGTTATCGTGTTACAACCTAAATAAAAGATATTACAGAAAAGTCTTACTCTTGCGGCGGAAAATTATCAACGTTCAAAGGATTCTCGGCAACAGCGAACGACTCCTCAATAACAACTCCACTCGCGAAGATACAGAGAAAAAACAATGCACCCAACATTTTGCATCACAAGCACGTCCACCAAAGGATTCGAGTTCGAAAACCTCTCAGTCCCTCATCTCCTCGCCCCAAATGAAAAGTCTCTCAGTCCTGCGCGTGTAAGTATATACTGTAATGCCGCGCGACCGGCGCCGAGTACGAATTTATATAGCGAAATTCCCACAGGAAGCATACGAGATAAATCTGGGTCATTCCAGATAAATTGTATATACGTATCGTATATATACTGTTTATGGGAGTTTTCGATGATTGTGTATGGAATTGAAAAGTGTGAGCGTACGCAGGAGCCGGAATCGCTCTTTAAACCGCAAACTCGAGATTTCTTTTTTCTTTTTGTCGAGATTTCTGCAGGCCTGCGCAATCAACGACTGCAAAGGAAGTTTTAAGGGCCGACGAAACACGTGTCTTAATAAGCCTTTGGCCGCAAATTTTTCGCTGATTGTTGGTGCGCCGATAAAGCGTGGTACGACTATTAATTAAAGACCTTTTCTTTTTTGATAATTCATCGACTCGTTCCCTAGAAAAAATCATATTCTAAATTTGGAGATTCAATATTGATTAGTAATGTGCTTTTCAATTATTTTTTTTTTTATGTAAGTTGTATCTGTGAGAAAGAAAAAATGCTCTATCAAAATGAAACTTATATCCTACTTAGTTATTTTTTATACAAGTGCGCAAAGCAGGTGTTTCTGGTTCAGGTGCAATTTGTCGCCCGAGCGAAGCGAGACAAATCTTTGCGCGAAGAGAACTAGCAAGAAAAATCGCTAAATTATATTTAAATAATCGAAATAATTCACTAAATTATATTTTAAAAGAATTTGAAAATATACAGCTGCAAAAAATATGCAGCTCTCAAGGAAGAAAAATGCTATTTATATAAAAAATTTTGGAAAGATTTGAGCAGTTTTACACCTGTAATCGAATCTGATAGAAAACCGATTTTTTTATAATATTGTGAATATGTCAAAAAATATAAAATATTAATTCCTGAAAATTTAACAGATTCATGCTAACAATAATCTATAAAATTAAGTAAAATTTCATAATGATTAATAAAAAAATTCTAATGTTATAATCATAGTTTCAAAAAATGACATTTTTCGAAATAACAAAAGAACAATGCAAGCAATTCTAAAAAATAATACTTCAAATTATAGGTAATTTAATGCTCTTTTAAACGCATATTATAAGTTTATTAAACATTAAACTTCCCTTAACAAAAAATTTAAAAAACTAAAAATCAAAAAGTAATTTTCTGAAATAAAACAAAAGAGAATCAATGAATCTAAAAATTTATTTATCAGGCTTCATGCGACAAAAAAAACCGAGTAAAATAAATATTTATACTTTCAAATCTGTACATGCGTTCTTTACATACAAAGGTATATATACATAACACATACAGACACGAAAAAAATTTTCTCTAAACTACTAAATTTTTATTTCAAGTCTTAAAAAATGTTTTAAAGTTTTCTTTCTGAGGTAGCAATTCAGTAATTCCGAATTATAGGGATAACTTGAAAATCGATTAAAATTCAGTAATTTAAATTATAGGAAACACAGTATTTAGAATTTTTCCAGGACGTTTACATCAAAAGTTATATCGTTGAAAGTTGAGAAGAAATAATGGACATTTGGGCGTTAATGGAATTAGTACTATTTCAAATCAACCTCAATCTTTTTTTAAGATTGGCTTAGTTGCAATTATAGGATGAACTTTTCTAACGATGTAACTATAGAAATAATCTAAAGTAATATACCTGTATTTTTAAAAAAAATATTAAATTATGTTTCAGTGATAAGAAATACGTACGAAAACAAATCATATATATCACTGTTCCGGTCAGGTCACACATTTTTATCGTTAATTTCACGTATTTTTAGGAATGTCAAATCGTTCAGTCCAAAATCTAAAAAGAGATTTCACAATTTTTAGTTTCTAAGATACCGAGCTTACCATTATCATAATAGTTAATTAAGCATGCAGAGATTTAACCAACGCAAATTATTATATATGGTTGCTAAATTGATATCAAAGCTGTTACTAGAATCTATATTTTTCTATATTTATGATTTTTTTCCCTTCTTGAATTTGTACCTTAGTGTCTATACTGAAAAAAGCATATTCTTGCTCGTATAAAAAACGTCACTTTCAGCGATCTTTACCGTTGTATACTTTTAAAACTCTTTATCACGATACATTTTTATTTTGATAGAATATGGTTCATCAATCATTTTAAAGAATAATATAACGAATTCGTATTGTCTTCGTATCAATATACTTTATTTCTCGTTCATCACATTATATTTCTACGCCTTCGCTTATCAATTTCCTATCTCCATCTTCAACTCATTGTGGAAAAAACGTTTAAGTTGGGGATTCTCTCATGAGAAATCCCGTTAGATATCTTACAGGAAGTCCGGCAGTAAAATATGCAAAACTTAAAGGATTGTATAATATTAAATTAATGCTAGGTACTTAATTAACAAAATACAATGAAATTGTTGTTAAAAGGAATCTTCTTATTATATCTACGACTTTCTTCATCTTTGTATCTCTTGAATAATATTATTCTTTTTCTATTAAATAAATCAAAATGATTTGTTCTCATTTATTTTGATATGATAACTCAAAGACATTGATTTAGTAAATAAACTTAATATTTTAATCCATTTTACTCAATTATTAATTCTTTCTTTAAAATTTAAAATATTTTCTGGATTAAGAATCATATTAAAATTTTTTGTTGTATGTATAAAAAATGAAATATTTATCAAAAGTCCTTAATAGCAAGTTATTTATATTTCTCATTCAGAAATATTTATTCTATAAAAAGGATTTAAAAGATTATTGGATGTGTTCGTCCCGAAATCTCACAACTCATATATAGATGCTTAAAATTAAAAACATTGTTAAAGATAAAAAAGTTAGTAGAATCAAAACATAAAATATTACCTTTTCAAATAATTCCTTTGCAATAGAAAATACTAGTTCTAAGTACTTGAATAGTATAAATCTTCCTGGCGAGAATTGATTAAAAAAAAATTAATAGAATTATCACTTTTATATCACGTGAAACATATCTATGTTTTTAATTGGAGTAAAATGATTAATAAATTACATATGATTATGATAGGATTAAGAAAACATCTGGATAGCGTACTAAATGTCAGCGCAGATAAATTAGTTTCTGTGTACGGTTGTAAGTTAAGTGTATACGATTTTCCAATTTCTACTACTTTTTCTAGCAAGTACCTAAGCTCAATTTGATGGATGATTCAATGTTGTGATGAAAAAGGGAAGCATGAGTAAGAAAGGCCTTGACATAGTGTCAATTATAAATAATTAAATCTGCTCCACTTTCGCGGCGCCTGGAAGTTTGATAAGATAAATTTACGTACTACTAATTGATAATGATAATGCTGCGTCGAACTTTGTAATAATTATCTATCAAAAATGATAATTGTCCAGACTATGTTTATGTCTGCAAAAAATTATAACAGCAATCTCTCAAATTGGGATACTCGATAAAACCGATAAAAAATAAAACAAAAATTGTGCTGACACTACAGATTCCATGAGATGTTTTGGGAATTAAAATTACGAATGAAGAACGAAAAATTCTCATAAATATTAATTTATTCATTGATTTCTATAAAAAAATAGTCTATTATCTTCGGTAAAAAAATTGTACATATATATTGCACTATGGTAAGAACGTTTTGTTTGATGCTTTAGTTTGTAATTCATACGCATCGATAATTGATTGTAACACTTCAGGCATATTTCGAAAATTTCTCGCTATAAACTGTTCTGGCTCGGAATACTTTGTTCGCCAAATCTGGAAGTATCTGTCGCTTGACATATCTTCTATATCAGTCAAATTAAATTCATCGCGTAATGCTGATCTCCATACCTGAGATTAGAAAAAAAAAATAAATAAAAATAGTAAGAAAATAGAATAAAAATAAATCGTAAGTACAATAAATTATTACCTCATTTTCTGGAATTGGTGTTGGAGCTGGTTTATTCCCATAACTTCCTCGTTCAAAAACACGCAATTGATACAACATATAACTTATTGTGCGCATTTTATCAGCGTCACCAACTTTGAACGTGACCGTTCTGTTTGAACAACAATCAGGTCCTGGTGGATAAAGTGCTCGAGCGTAATAGCTTGCAGGCTTAGCCACTCCCCATAACAATGAATGTAATGGAAACCCATGGAAAGTACCTCGCTGTTTTGAATCTCTTGTATCCGAAGGATGAATTCCCAGAGAAGCAAGATGTTTTCCTAAAAAATATATAGAAATTATATGATTAATTTTGCATATTTAATTACATTACACATGAATAATGAAAATTTTTTAAATTCTATTTATATAAGAAATAATAATTAATATGTAAAAAGAATTTATCTTATTTTTATACCTAAATAATAATCTTCCTTCTTCCAATACTTTCCCCCAGCAGCACATTTTTCAGAATTATCAAATATTTTCATGAGTCTATGCATAACTTCATAACTAAGTACATATCCAGCTTGAGCTACATTGTAAGGTAGACCCCACAGAACAACAGCATGACCTAAATAATGAGGCTCTCTAAAATCAAGCGGAGCCAACATATTGCGTAAATTCTCTGGAATAACTATAGTATCATCCTTAACAAAAATAATCCATTGTAAAGGCATTTCATTACTCCTTTTCCAAATGTAATTCATAATTTCACAAAGAAGTTGCCATGAAGAAGTGTACTTGATACCTAAATTGATCACAGGCACATCGAGATCAGAAAGATGTTGAG
The DNA here is from genome assembly GCA_900490025.1 of Megastigmus dorsalis. Classification (NCBI taxonomy): domain Eukaryota; kingdom Metazoa; phylum Arthropoda; class Insecta; order Hymenoptera; family Megastigmidae; genus Megastigmus; species Megastigmus dorsalis. Next base: position 56,997 of record UELU01147890.1, read on the forward strand.
AAAAAAACAGTAATTGGTTACAGTGCATTCCCCATGTGTCTTTTATTGTGGAAGCCAACTTAAGTTTTTCCACAAATACAATACAGGTGACAGGTACTTTGTTCTTTAGCCATTCTGACTCCAAAATCACTTTACCTTTTCCTAAATGAAAAAAAATATTTATAATTACTACATATGTTTATTTTTAAAAATATTAATAATTTTATAATATTCATATACTATTTATAAATATTCTATACTACTGTTTTAATTTGAGAGAAATATTAAATTTTTTTTATCTAGATTCATTAGTTAGAAAATAATTTAATAACATTTTCTTACTGGAATTTTCATTGAAGTGAGGCCCATAAATAAGGGTATCGAGATCCACCTTTGTTAATTGAATGTTTTGATCTTGATACCATGTCTCATAATTCTCTGATTTTTTGGACCAATTTTCTACCAAAGTCCATATTACTTTTGAGGAATCCTTGTGCAATACTGGAGACTCAAAGATGTGTCCAGAGTATTCAGATAAGAAAACAATTACAAAACCAATTGTAAATCCAACGATAAACACTAACTGTTGCTGTAGTAAGGCTATGTTCATTTTACTGTCAGAAGCAAATCATTGTCGCTGTACATAATGGATGATTATTTCTGTAAGGAAGAACCAATTATTGAATTTGATTGAGCCTATTAAAGTTCTTAATTGTAGATAGGAAGATAACAGACTATTATTGCAAGAGCAGTTCAGAATCATCACTACATGCTATGTTTGAAAAACTTATAAAATAACAAGTAATTACTAAAATAATAGTAATTAAGAATTATAGGTTAATTTTTAAAAAGTATAAGGAAGCTGGATATATAATTAATACAAAGTTAGTGAACATCACACCAGTCAGTCTAAACTTGTTTATATTATTTAAATTATTTATACAATATTTTTAAAAATTGCATTAACAAGGTCATTCACACTGACACAGCAGTGATAAACCTGTAATACACCTGTTGCTTCTAGCATTCCAGTTCCAATAAATGTACAAATGGAGTGCTAGCTGAAACAGTTATCAAGATGATTGTATCTAAGATATAGTAAAATAATCTTTTATCTGAGTCCATACAAGATAAAATAGTACAGCTGCACCAACTTTCAAGAAATGATAAAAGGCATAGGCCATTATAAATTTCTTTAATTGCTTACGTTCTAATGACATTTTACTTTGTAACTTACAGCTAAAGATATGCTAAAAATATGAGATTTGACAAAATACTTAAAAATACAGATAAAGAGAAGGAGAGTGATGCTTTTCAAGATTGATTAATTTCGTGGAGGAAATTCAAAAGCTGACTTTTCCGCGAATCTTGAAAAAACCTAAACCAGTACGATTATGAACCAGAGAACCTATGCCAACATAATTTTCTATAATAATTGGAGTTTCAAGCTTTTGACATTTTTCTGATAAAAGTTCTTGTAGAGTTATGTGAAGAGCATGCACATCATATTTAGTTTTATCAGAATCTGAGCCTGAAATAAATTCATTTTAACTTTTATTATTTACAAATAATATGATCTATTATTCACAGTCCATACATAAAATGGACTATTGAGAAATTCTTTTGGTAATGTTTTCCCTAAAATTAGTTAGACATAATAAATCGACAGATTACTAATATTTTTTTTTATCTGAGCAGATTTAATCTCTTGAAGAGATTATTAAGCTAAGATGACTAATATAAAATTAAACCAAAAAAAATATGTATCACAAAATACTTTTTCTATAAATAATTTATAAACCCACATTGTAAATTTTTGAAAAAAAAAAAAAAATAATGGCTATTTAAATGTTCAATAGTCCTCTTTTGTATGGAGTAATTGATAATTTTTTATTTTGTTGCATGTACCTTTATGCCAAAAAAGAGGATGGCTTGTGAATGTTAGCCACGGAATATTTTTAGCAAAAGGGTTCCATTTTTTATCCATAGACAATGGTTGACCTTTATTCCACATCAGCCTTAAGCCAAACATATTTCGACTCCTACATGAATGTTGAAGATTGTTAAATTATCAATAAATTAGGAGAAAATATATTTTTTCTACTGTCTTGCGTGAAAAGAAAAATCTAGTATAATAAGAAAGTAAATCCTGTTCTACAAATCCAGGGACCACAAGCAAATTTATAAATAGAAGTGCACAAATAAATCTTTCAATTTTACAAAATACAATGATTATTAAATAAAATTTATGAGTCATTGCTTCTGTAATACACAATTTTTGATTCACTTTGGGTGCTGCAAACTCAAAATACGTAAAAACCAAAATATATCTATCCCAAGTACAGGTAATAAAAAAGCAAATGTGAAGAACAAAACAAACGATAACAATTGCAACATGACAATATGAAAAGGTACCTAGGTTCAAATTGAGCAGTGCTCGAGAGTGAAGTAAATGAAGACCATTCTTGGCGAACAGCACTATGAATAAGAGAAGAAACACCTTCTGCCAACCCATTCAAGCGTCTGAGAATTATGACATTTAGATAAAAACATGTTTAATAGATTAAAATAACACTTGGTTAGTATTTTAAAACACAAAATAATATACATAAAAAACCAATACTTACGGTAACAATGAGGTTGGTGGGTAGATAAGTTCTCCTGCAATAAGTGTATCAATGTCTGACAAAATTATTCTACTATATTCTAATATCTTCAGTGATATCAAGTCATATTTGACAGAATATAAAGAATTTTTTGTTAACAAAATAAGCCTTTCTTTTTCCGTATCCCATATGCTAATTCTAGAAAAAAAGTATGTAAATGTTATAATTTTTATAAGTACTATTATTTAAAAGTTCTTGAATTCAACTGTATAACATCTAGTGTTTAGACTTTTTTAAATAAAAAATTTGAGATTTAAATCATTAAATATAATTTTTTTATACATTACAAGCTTGTCATGCAAAAAATCTTAAGGCATATGGCAATAAATGAACTTTTTAAGACTAAAGAAAAAACATTTTTGTTACATTTAATAGTATTATTAAATGCAACAAACATGTATAATTATTATATAAGATAATCTTATCTATTAATTATAGTTGACTAATTAATATAGTTTTTCAATTCTACTGTTAGCTAAGTATTATAAACATATCTCACATTTTTGCAGCTATCTAATAAATATATTTCCAAAATCTATTTATATCATAATATAAATTTTACTTAAATATTAATGAAAATTTATATACTCAGTTAATAGCCATGTTCCAACAAGTTCTTCTTCTTCAGTACTAGTAAGTAAGTCCCTTTGACAGTCCGCAAGAGCTCGTTCTACAACTTCATTTCTATCGGAGAAAAATGTATGACAATCAATCCTTGTGTATGGTATACCAGGAACAGCATATGCAGGAGCATCTCCTTTTGAAGGACCATCCAATGTGTCTTTATTATCTTTTACATCTGCGCAAGTAATTCATTTAAATTAATACCAATGTCGTTAATGTTACATCAAAATTAAAACATGAAAACGTACTTTGAGAATTAAAGAATTCACCATTCTCATTTTTTATTTCCAAAGTAGCCCTGTCAAAAGTTGGCCCTTCATCCTGTAAAAAGGTATCGTCCATTTTTATAGGTTAGGTCAAATGTTTCTCTAGATAATCTATTATTTTTCTCCAGCTTCGATCTCCCCACAATGATCAGCAGTCAATATATATTAAAAGCACGCATAAAAACGATTCTTACTGCGGGATCCGACTGATAAATAATTCAACGCCAACTCGGCTGTCAAGAAAACTGCGCTGTTCGATCGGTCGCAATATATTTGACGTCTTGCTATTGTCGCCCCGCACAAGCGCACAAGGACAATCGTCTTTCCGTCTTTTATACTTCCCGCCGTTTATTATGTAAAGGACGATGCCCGCGCCCGCGGTTCCCGCATCGTATATATATATTTATAAAAATACTTAGATGCATGCAATGATTGCGTTTACAACCAATATTGTAAATTTCAATACTACACTTTTTGACTACTTATAGATAGGTATATAACTATATAAGGTATGTATTACCAGGTAATTCCTTTCACTCTTGAATTTTTTGAAAGTTAAGTTTATCTTAATTTGTTTTTTTTATTTTTTTTATTTATACTTTAGATATGCTCACACAAATTAGTGTACCTATGTTGCAGCTAGTGTTACATCTTCAAGTATTTTTATTAATGTCCCTTTAAATGTTGATAAAACCAATAATTAAAATTTTATGTTGATTTGATGAATAGAAATTTATAAAAATCATAATATAAAATAATAATTAAAGTGGTTGGAGATAGAAATACATTTACACTTTAAAAATATATATTAACCTTTTTATTATTAAAAAGCATTTTTAATTTACAGTACAGCATATATATATTAATTGCATGATCTTATTAACAAAGCCTTTCTAAAATATATAAATTTACATACCACTTATTTACAATTCAAATTGTACAGTAAATGTGCAAAATAAAGAAATATTGTGTCAACAGAACATACAGAATTTAAATAACTTTGGTGTTGTAGTGTAACGACGAACGTTTAGGTACTTCAATTAAGGTAGATTAAAATTTTCGTATTTATAAGTTATTCAGCTATCGCTCTACTAAACTGTACAATATATACATCGATTTCGACTATCTATCATTACAGAAGATCTATAGTTACTTATACACATATTATTCTTCGTGATTAACGATTATTCATCGTGTATTAACAAAAATGGCACTGAAAAAAATCTTGTGACACTCATTGCTTGTTTACAGCGTCAGTCTTGTCATGCATTATTACTTAATCATTAAACTCAGGTAACTAAGATTTCAGTAATATTCTACTAGGATCAAGGTAATAAAGGGGCGTAGCAGCGCCTCCGACGGCATGTTAATTAATATTTTAACATTATGAGCAAACATAAATATGAGCTTTCGCATTAGTGTAAAAAAGATTTCTTTAACCAAACTAACAATAATTTTTCTATTTATTTGTAAATTTGAATGTCATCAAGCAAATTGTCAGACGACATTAATGTTAAACGTCTTTCTTCATGCATCCCCTTGGCATAATTTATTTGCCTGGAAACCTGCAACAAACATATTTTTATGAAAAACATAAATAATATTTAATACACCTTTTGAATTTTGATACATTAATAAAATATATATATAATAGATCATTCTGTTTAATAGAATTACTTATGATTTTTTTTTTAACAGAAAAGAATTTTATTTTATCTTCAAATTATTGTTTATGAAAAAAAAAACATAACATGTATACATACCCATTTGGCTATGTCCTCACTATCACAGCGCACCTTGGGCCTTCTAAGAATCTCTGGGCCATCAAAGTGCATTGTGCCTACGGAATCTGCCCTTGAGGTAAGCTCAATGTAGTGAAGCGTCGTACCATTACTCTCGATTCGATGTGTAGGCTGGCAATGCAGCAGATCTGCCAAGCTGACTTCCGTGACAATACCCTTGCTGCCTCCGGAAATGACTATCACGCGTTCATTTGACACAAGAACTTTGAGGTTGTCGGCTCCGCTGCGCAAACATTCGTATGCAACAAACAACTCTGAATAATCTCGATTATTGATACTATACAGCAGCTCTTGACCTTCAGTTTGTTGATAGTTGTAGGGTGGTAATAAACCTGCGGGTCCACTCGCTACCCGTGGGAGTCTATCACGTTTTGGTATCTGTCTGTGAGCACTGAAATTGTTCAATAATCGATTTATTAATTATATCAATTCATTTTCAACGCATTTAGTTTATATATGTTAATACTTTTATAAAGTTATATTAAGGTACCTTCTGCTACTTTCTCGTAATGCAGTTGCACTTTCTGTGGCAAAATCTAATATTCCTACGGCGGGTTTGGTTATTGTTCCTACAAGACCTTTACCAAGTCCAGCAAAGAAACCCTGTAAAGAAAATAAAGATAAATCACAAGTGAAACATTATAGTCATTCTATTTATGTAAAAAAGTATTTTCAAGAATTATATAATTTATTAAAACTTAAATTATTAACACCAATTAATTAATTTTTCAATCATTAAATAATAAACAGTATTAATATAAATGAAAATTACCGCAAATCCTTCACGAACAGTGCCATCATAGGTTTGCAAGGCAATGCTTGTTATACCCCCAAGTATTCCAAATCCGAGTCCCTTGAATCCAGCCATTAAATGGTCCTTACTTCCTGCCGCAGTAGTTCGAATTTTCTGTCTGGTTTCCTCATGCCTTTCATCCATAATAACTAAACCAAATCCATCGGACAGAGATTCTGTCAACTTAGCTGCCGAACTCGAAAAACCATGGGTAACATTTTTTACGAGGGTTTTGACGTTGCCTTCATTGAAGAAGCTTGACACTCCTTCAGATACGTCGTTCACAAAGCCCAATGGACTACCCAAAAAGTCTACCGACCCTAAAATTATAGCTGCTTGCCATTTGAGTTCCTAGAATAATTTAATTCGTCATTTTCAGGGACTCAAAATTTCCAGCTGAATATCAATATTCCGAATTTAAATTTCAATCACTTACATCTTTGTAATGCTTAATTATAGAATGTATTAAAAACTGGCTACTCTCAAATGGGTGCTTTCTGATAAAAGGCTCCAATTCAATGGTCGCATCCTCAAATTTGATTAAGGTAAGACCAAGTTTTCGCTTGATTACTTGCAGATGCGGCGGTAATTTGGTTGTCGTGAGAACGCTCAGCTCAACTTGACTCGGCACGAGTTTCAATGCCGCAAAATAATACCTTTTAGAATGAGCTGCTGATACGTTCGATATAAATCGTTGGGCGTTAAAGTCATTCTCGTCTACGGGGGCTTCCTGCTCCAAGAAGCCATCACCCACGAACGCCGCAAATTTTAAAATTAGACGCTCTTCCAGATGAACGCAGACAGGCTTCATACTCACTATCAAGTGCTTATAAATTTCAGCGTTTTGATTTTTCGAGGGCAATTTCTCGGCTGCCACGTGAATCGCTGGCCTCGAATCACCTTCGCCCCGTGAATTCCTAAAATTGGTTTTATTTTTCTTTGTAATTTTCAGTTTTCAACATTCTAAATTTTGAAATGTTTCTTTGCAGTTGCGTTCTATTTTGTGATATCTAAAAGACGCCAAGAAGACAATAATATTAAATTGCTTTACCTGGATATGTAGACAACGGACGTGCATTGAGCTTCAAAGAGTTGATTATCAATTTGTACGTCGTGTATACTAAGGTCAAGACTTTTGCTCGCAGGTGTGTCGACAAAATCGAGGTTGATACCGGCGAAGCGCGAAAAAATAAGCTCCTCGGCTGGTCGCCGCGAGACAATCGATAATCCGAGACCAGCGGGTAGATCTACGCTCAGGTGAAGCTCGCGGGCATCGACATTGTTAATGTCCGCGTGCAATTGAGTGGGTCGCTGTGCCACTGAAATCTTAGACCAGTCACGCTCCTCCAATAGAGCAAACGTCTTTTTCTGCGCTCAATCAATTTCCAGTTAAGTATCGTCATTTCAGTATGATAATTCATTTTAATAATCTTTGTCTTACCCTTTCTTTGATATCCAAAACTTGTAAAACTCTAGTTGGTCCATCGGTAGTTACTCTCACTGATAAGTATCCTGAGCCTGGTCGAAGTCGCTGTCTGCCGACCTTCTGCTCAATCGGTGGTGGACTACAGTGTGTTTGTGGTCCCAAAACTGCTTCACTCCCTATAATCAATTCATTAACATTCATAACTCAATCATTCGTGATAGTGTATAGATACTGCTATTGCGATGCTTATGTTGTGTATCGAGACTTTGGATTTTGATCCCTATAGCAAAAATAATCACAAATTAATCGAAGATTGCACGAGCCACATGTGTTAAAAAATACAATCAGTCGAAAAATGTTGTAGATCGAAATTTAATAAAATTATTATTGCCATTTGGATGAATATTCTGTACAAATACGCGTCTAAATAATGTAACACCATATCCACAATTCTAGCTCTAGAAACGCATGTTAAAAAAATTTCTATTATGTACGTGTGATGTATTAAACATTCCAAAAATCTCATGTAGGTATATAAATGATAAAGTGCAGGTCAACGTGAGACTTGAATATATAGATAGAAGCATATAAAAATTAGTACGTGACGCTTAGACGTATTAGTTTCTTAAACAATTAGAAGTATAAAAGAAATATTATATGCGGCGCGAGTGCGCCGCGAATTCCGTAAATTTTATACGTACACATTTGCCAACGGGCGACTCTGCCGCCTGTAACATTGGACAACTTTTTAGACTTTTTCATCTATATTATTTATTTGAAGGATCGGCGAAAATATAATCGAGATTGAGGGAACGAATATGAGACAAATACACATGTATAGGGCTTTTACACAAAAAACGAATCAAAATTGAAACCCAACGTCAGTACTAGAAAAAAATGTATTAATGTTTTTTGGCACTTGAATATAATGAAATGAAAAAATGTAATGATGAAAATTAAGGCAAACATTCGTTCAAGACAAAATTTTTAGTTTATAATGAAAGTAGAATGCTTGCACCTTTGAATGTTTTAGACACTTAATTTCAATAAAAATATTTGCTATGCTTTACTGCAGAACTCAATGTATTTTAAGGAATTATTTTCATAAAATTATGTATCAATGAGCCTGTATAATAATATACTTCGCTGTATGTATCAAAAAAATTTGATTTAGAACGTTTTAAAATAAGAATTAAAGAAAATTTTTAGAAACAAGTGCAAATTTTATTGTTCTAAATGTCAAATCTTATAAGGAACTACACTTTAAATAAAAGCATAACAAAGTGCATAACAAATTTGAATATGCTCATCTGTTGATCTAATGGTGCATTCATTCTAAATGTGATGAAAATTAAAATTTCGTATCAATAAATTTTACATTAAACACAAACTTTAGAAATAAAATGATAATAAATAAATAATTAAGTAAAACGTAAAAGTAAACCGCAAAAATCTCATGCGTAAAAAATACTCGTCTCCTAATCAATAAATAAATCAACATAATCGAACCTTCTTGCAGTCCCATAAATCCATCTTTGGATTGCACGCACATGTTTGCGTGCGCACAGCAGAGTCGTCCATCGTCGGTAAAACGCCAAGTTTGAGTAGATCTGCGTCTTGGATCTGGCCTTCTCAATGCTAAGGGACAGTAAGTGAAGGGTTGCGGAGCGGTACCGGCAATATCGAGCACTAAAACTGTGTCAGGTGTTCTACTGTGCTTGTCTCTTGGAGGACTGGAACCTTAATAGTTGAATAATGAAAAAATTCGTGTGTTAAATAAAATAAATTCCCTTAATTTTGTAATGAAAGTTATTTGTCAATTAAGGATTTACTTTACGAATACAAACCTTCATGCTGTAGTTGGCCTTCCCCAGTCATTCTCCAAAGTTGCGATCTTGCTCCATATTGTTTTCTACGAAGTGCAACCCAGCCACCAGGTCCAGCTTCTAAAACTAACCGCTGAGTTTCAACATCTAGTGGATCTAAGCTATTTTCTCCAGTTCCAAGATCACCATCCGTTTTGAACGTTCCTGAAAATCATGCAATATTAAAGAATCAAATTCTGTGCAAATATTTAAAAATATTTTTATTTATCATATATTTCACCTGTAAATGCAATGTAGATAAAATTTTCGTACGTCAATCCTCGGCACTCTCCAAGAATATTCAAATCATACGAGGCTGTTACACCTCCTGGTGCAGTTACTATCAGACTAGCTGGTGTAGTTGGTTCATCAAGTGCATAAGGTACAGAACAATGTGGCCGAACTGTCCACAGTAAACTATCTGGTACGGTACTCTGAAATGTTTCATTTTGTTTCATTAAAAATTAACAGGTATAATGAATAGAAATATTTAGGTAATTTGATCAATATTAAAATTAATATGGAACCTTATGATCAAATTTTATGAATACCTGATTGATCGTCAGAGGCACTTCTGAAAAATTATCAACTCTTATAGGTGGTGGCATTGTATGGGCATCTGTGAAAACTATAAAACATGTGCTTTCTTGCACAACTACGTCCACTCGTAGAAAATGCATTTGTCCCGATGTATCTCTAACGTTAATCGTAAGCGAGTGATTGCCTTGCAGCATTATTCCTCCAGACCACATACAATTTGGTACATTGACTATGCGTACACAAAGTAGCTGGTCTTTATCAAGACGTGGCCAATGAAAAGGCATATGACAATCTGGCATTGCTGTTATATATGTTGCTTGAGCGTCTGGATGACTCTGTAATATTGTAAAATAATACATAATATTGTATAAAAATATTGACAATATTCCGTTTACCCATAATACAAAACGGTTAAAAAAAAATGTTACGTACAACAGTTGTTGTGAAACATTTTTGAGCCAGTTCCAATGTGCATGACGATTTATTGTGCAGTTGATATCTCGGAGACAATGTTACAACTGTAGTTGCGCGATACCTTCCTCTTGCAGCCCTTGTAGCAATGCCAATCAAATAAACAATATCCGGTCTACCATCGCGTAATTGTACCCTCAATCGGTGTACCTGAAATGAGAAAGTGAATTTCCAATCATTTCTTTCTATGAATCATTCTACTGAGGGAAAGAGAAACACTTTTTTTAGAGCTGAATTTAGATGATGATACAATGTCCACTCGGTCATACCTGAACCCCGGGTTGCAAGTGGAAATGTTGACACCACTGAGGCACCCCATTGGGATGAACTCCGGTGCCTACGCGAACAGCGAGGGTACCGCTCATGTCCTCGTCATTGAAAGAAAAGAGCAGTGGTGCTACCATTCGAGCTTTCTCGTGCTCCTCAAATTGACCAGCAAACTCACTGCTTGCATCTTCTTGTTTAAAAACAAGAGGTAGACCAGTTCTGTTGATAATCCAATAAGGTGCAGTTATATTTATCCGCACTGCGGAGCCCTTCTCTACTATAACTGTAGCGTGAATTAAAAGAATGCGATTAGAGGAGTCAGTTAAGCGCATTCTACCCGTAAACGAGCCACAGTTTTGTGGAAGTATCAGCTGCAAATAGCACATTTTCACGTATGTTAATATCATCTGAAAATTTATTAAGGATAATGGGTGATTACAATAAATTGTAAAATAAGAAACAAACCGATCCAGCGCCTGAATAGCCATCGAGTTGTACATTTATCTCTAAGTGATTGTTAATATTTGGGCTATGAAGATCAGAAGATTCTCCCGGTAAAATTCTGCCGTTTTCACTACCCGCGGAGAACAGCAATTCATGAGGCAAGAGATTGGTAAGAGTCATTGGAGCAAGAATCGATATCGTGTGCCCGGGTAATGTTTGAGTGGTATCTACTGGATAATTATCCCTTCTTATTGCTACACACATTCTAAATAGATTCTGTTGATTTGTTTTTGAGGTGGTTTGTATTTCTAAAACTTCCGAAGGTTTCTTCACAGATGTCCAGTCAATTGATTCAACGCAATATTGATAAGGGCCGTTTGGATGTACCGGTTTCAAATACATCTGTACGTCAGTGTGAGTAAGTGGTATTGAAATTCTTGACTGAGCCGGTACTTGCAAAGTTCTACCACCAATTGTTGAAGAATACGTGGGAGAATCTTGAAATAATTTTAAAAATTACATACATAAAATAATATTGTAGTGTGACATTTGTATCATGTCAGAGTGTCATTGAAAACAGAAAAAGTTGGAAAATGCTTTGTTTTAAAAATAAGTTTCTTAAATCAATAAAAATTGGGTCTTAGATACTCATCTAAATTTTCAATTCTATTATGCACTTATTAATCACTTTTTAAAGTCTTAGTAATAATTTAGCAATATTAGTGTGGATTAAATTTTTAATAATTTTAAACGGTTTTCAATGAAGCCACCAAAAAATTAAATACGCTCTAATTTATACGTACAACCATAGTAACTTAAGGATTTTTCTAATTTTAAATCAACATTGTAGCTTAATTTGTTCACAACTTGCAAAGCTGATCTAACTGTAACCAATTTTCTCGCAGATCCTTCTAATTCTACACTGAATACAATTCTGGCTTTTGATGATACCATCTAAAAATAATATTAATATTGTGTTTTAGTAAAAACTTGGTACACTAAAGCTACAATTTTGTACTTATTAATGCAAAATTTGATAAGGCATTATTCAAGTATTAAACATATAAAATTCTACTTATATTAATTTTTTATCATTTTTATTTTTAATTTAATTAGTATACATAGATAAAAGCGAGCTATTTATATAGTACACCAATGATATGATACTAAAACTCACCTCTGGGCCTTTGTAATCAACATGGGCATGCCTGAAGTAAACGCCTACCCTATCTACAGTAACCGGATCTACAACCTTCCATCCTTCAACAATTACTGCTACCTGATGCCTTCTAGCTATGTGAGTGGAATGATGCCTAAGTTTCCCTCGATTTTCAAACGTAAATGGTACTGTATCACCAACACCAACTTCTAACCAAGTCTCGTCCCTCTGAAGTGCATTTTTTCGTAAAAATTCTCTGTCCACAATTTTATCATCTTCCGCTGTGGCAATCAATGTCTTAAACCAAATTCTAGATCCTGTTTCATTGTTCAAAGCAAAAGGAACAAAAGGTGATCTCCTCCTATAGTTTTTATTTGTGCCTGTAAAACAATAAGGTAATAAATTATATACAAACTAAAAGACCGAGAAACCAAATATTACAAGTAATAGTGGTAGTCTATTAGCTACCTTTACTTGAATCGCTTAATAAAGAGTAATCCTGCGTCCAGTTCTCTTTGACTAGTGTAACAAGTTCAACCAAGGTTGATGTAATATTGACGTTAACCGAGTCCTGCGAATCCACTCGAATCCTGAATCGTTTTGGGCTCAGCGAGCTCGACAATGTCTGCGCCCACTGCATAGAGGCACGCCATTGTTCAACAAACGGCTCCCAACCGCTCAACACGCGGTTGTAATAATCGACGCCAAAAGTTGCCGAAACATCACCTGGACCACAGTACTCCTGCTTGAGCGAAAGGTCGATAAGAGTCATTTCAATTAGCGGCACATCTGCATCTCTGCAGTCGTCGATTACACAAATTTTCAAACAGGCTGTTTCCAATACTATCACCTGCAAACATTTGTACGTTATATATTGTCGATTCCTATGATTACTTTATGAAATATAACCATACAAATGGATACCAAAAAAGCTTGATGGATTTTTCAAAGCTGTCTCAAAATATTTTAAAAATGTAGGTAGATCTAAAATTAAACGGAAGTAGAAAACTAGATACACGTACCTTTAACGGAATTTTATCGTTGTCCTCTGCTTTTTCCGCATTCGGAACAGCATTTTGGGTGAGCCAGAGTGCGGCGTCGTCGAGATGACCATTGCACTTGTCCAGCGCTGTCTCGCAATCGACTTCAGCAAAGCCCAGAGCTGACAGCTTGACCACGTGACTTTTGGCGTTGGCAGGCGGCCGAGCATCCTCGGATAATTTCTGTTTAGCTAAAAGTGTCTGTTTAGGCAGCGAGCTCAGCATTCGCGAAAACATGTTTACGTCGTGATAACTGAGTCTCACGCTCAGCGGTTGCAGATGAATTTCTAGGCACTTATCTTCCGTGAGCTCCAAGCTCGCACCCACCGGATCGATGATAGACAGGGCGGTTTCCTCCTCTGATTCGAGAAAAAAAAGTTATGTTCGTTAATGTAAAAATTCCGTTGCTATAGGTACACATTTATATATCCAACTTACCTAGTCCTAAAATACAAGAGAATAACTCGCAATGTGATAGATTACAACTCATTGGTTTCTCTCCATTCTGAGGATTGGACCTATAGGCAAGAACAGCTGTGCTCTTGAGTATCACTGCGTTTGTATCCCACATAGACGTATCCTCTACGAGTACCAGTTCGGAGTCCGTTATATTCAGCTTTAGCTCGAATGGTAAAGATGCGCCACCTGCATTGTTCTCGTTGTCTTGCGAAGCAAGAAACTGTACGGCTCCTGGATGCACGGGTTCTGGTTCCGGCGAGTTCAGTATCAAAAAATCCCTAACAGCCTCCCACCAGTCGAGAATCGCCGTGAGTCGCATACTGTGCAGCAGAATCGTGGTTGCCGAGCAATTTTTCCGCTTACGATGGTGAACCTCCGCTTGGACTCGGTCCTCGGATGTCGAGCTCTCACGCAACGGCTGCAGTATACTGGTGAACACGTTGGATCGCCTGTTCACCGGCTCGTCTTGGAACCTCGTGTCCGTCACCAAAATCTCTCTGGAAACCAGATCCACATCCTGCGAGCCGTCGCTCAGCGAATCCAAAATCAGCCTTGATTTAATGAAGTTGACACAGGCGAGGGCAGCGATACCGTGATGCGGATGGAGTTTTAGGGTAACGTTCACCAGGTTTAAGCATACGTACGATGAGGTCCACGCCTTGCCTTCGACGTCGGTCTTCGGCATGGAATACTCAGAGTACACGGTATCTTGCATGAAAGCTCGCAGATCGTCCAGATTCTCGCCGATATTGTAAGAGAGCAAGCCCCGAATCAGCATGTATTGCGAGGGATCGAGAGCACAGTCCATGGTCGACAAGGTTCCGTGGATACTCAGATCTGGAATCTCTCTGCTCAGATAAGTATCGAGATTTCTCTCGACTCTCAGCTGTAAATGACACTTCTCCGTGAGCAAGGAAGGTCCGGTCTTCTTAACGATAAATCCACCGACGGACAAGTTATCCTCGTCGTCGTTGTTGGCGTCGCTGGAGCTCAACCTCTTAGCCGCGTACACATCCATATTCACTAGCTCCAAGTTCATAGTATCCATCATACACTCGGTCTTGACCGCGGAAAACTCAAAGCTATTGTGAGCTGACAACTCTCCAAGATCCAATAGTATCATCTCCTCGGATCTCGAGCTAACTGGTAACAGTATAACAGGTGCACCGGCATGCAATTCTAGAGATAATCTGGTACTCCTCTTATTCACGTTTATCACTGCGCTACCACCAGCCCTCAAATTAGCCATGACGGTACGTAGCTGCGAGAAATGAACAAAGAACGCCTGGAGTTCAGCTACGAATCTTTGCGTGTGCACATAGTGCACGGCGGACATCTGTAGTTTCAGCTGTGCATCGTGCGGACGCTTCTCCGAATCTGCATAGCTCGAGTACTGAAAGTTCAAAGCCTTCCTACCTGACGATAAGAATCTTTCTCTATAAAACCTTCCGTGTGGCGTCAAGTCCAGCAATGACATAGATCCTAAGGAACCGGACACTTTAGTCATACCACCGAGCTTGACTATATGCATGCTGGCATTCGAGACATTAGCTCGTGCGATTTCGCGCTCAGGTTGCGTCAGTACAAGCGTCAACGAGTTTATTTCAATCTCGGTTTCAGAGTGTATGGGCAGTTCGGTGCTCTTGCTGAAGTCAACTTCGTCCACAGTGAGCGAAGGCGGTGCGTTGGCTCTAGGTTCCAGATCGGGACTTGGCGAGCCGATGCCCAAAAAGTCCAGTACCACCATCCAGGATTCGACGCTCACGATGAGATCGAGACAATTGAAGTCGACGCTGACGGTCTTGTAGCGCACCTGTGGCACGCAGACACGGTCGGGCTCGCGCATCGTTATGCTGATGAGTACGAGGTTTTCCTCGGTAGTCATTGCTCCCGGTGATGGTGGTGGGGTGTTCGGTGTGTCAACAATCGAGGTTGGCTTGCGGCGCCAATGCGATGGCACGGCACCGTAAAGAGTGTCAGTTTCCAAGCGGTCGGGTAGACTGCCTCGAGAAGCGGAAGAGCTACGCAGAAGACGCGTGTACACGAGGTCTGGGCAGGAACGAGAGACTCCTGCGCAAATTTTATATTTGTTAGTTGAAATCGTTGAGGATTATTATCATGTGTGCTTAAATATTCTTTTGGTGCAAAAATTTCTCAGAAAACAAGAAAATAACAATCTCACCTGCTAATAATCTGGCTCGAGAAGGCGCTGAAGACTGCATCATGTATCGGTGCCGCGACCCTACAGGACACAGCAAATCTTCCATGAGTAGAGAACGAAGCGCCACTTGAGTAGTCGATTCTCCGCGTTGCAGTTTCTCGTACTTGGCACAAAAGTCCCGCATAGATAATTCAACCAGAGGTTGCTCAAGTCTACCCTCTTGTTTCAGCTCGATACTCAGGACTGGCAGATCGAAGAGCACTTTGATGGGTAGGTCGAATTTTGATTCCGAGTATGCGGTCTTGCTGTTAGAACTGAAAATACAATAATTTAATTGCACCGACCATTGTCAAATAGGAGAGTTCAGTTATTTGATGAAAATTCAAATAGTTTAGCGCACTGCATTGAATATAAATGGATTGGCTTTTTTACCTGGGATGGCTGTCATCCGTCTCAGCTGTAGTTACAGTTGGTTTCTTAGGTACAATAGTCTCAGGCATCGCACTAGGTACGGAAAAGAGTCTGTGAACGGTATCGAGTAGTTGTTCGTATTGTCCGCGAGACAAGGAAACCTTGAGAGGAGTGACGACAACTCCATGGACCTCTACAGTTCCGCGCGTAGTCTCTGTCTCAAGTGGAAAGCCAGGACTCTGACTCCGACTACCGATGTCTCGCTCCAAGGTAACCCGTAACAATGTATCGTGCAGTATGGGCTTTCCGCTCTCCTTACACGAATACATGTCCTCGGCTCGCGGTGGCAGATTTCCTTGCCCCACCTGAGAAATAAGAAAAGTTATCAAAAATTCTCATTGTAGATTTTAATGTCCTTGATTTTAGATAACGATATACCACAAGTAATTTGAAATGTATGTTTTTTTTTTTAATGAAATTAACATTAGTTCAACAGTATATGTACACACCTGACTGATCTTCGCCGAGACATCCAACGAATGCAGATTCATATCCCTGACTTCCAGATTGATTTTCTGTTTTGTTGAGCCGGATAGAGGTGGCTCGTGCTGCAACGACATCGTACCGAGATGCGCCACAAACACCTGAGAACTTTGAGATGAGCGGGGAATAACCAAAACCGGACTGTCCAGCACCATATCAAGTTTCAGTAGTAAATTTCCAGACGTTTCTGTGCCATCTATAGAGAAACTCGGCAGTCTCTTGCGCTGCGGAATTGCCCAGTCCTCGGCATTCACCAATCCGATCGCCATATCCGTGGCCGCAGCACCGATCTGCCTCGCCAAATTGCTTAGATACTGTTTAAATTCATCGGCGCAGGAGCGCAGCTCAGATAACAGATGGGGTGCATGTGTGTACCAGACACTGCCGATGCGCACACTGATGTCGACGAGGGTCTCCTGACCTTCGGCTTCCAGACTCTGTCGACAGCTACGGTTCGCAAGGAAGCGGAAGGCCTCGAGCTGGTCAGCGCTGGCACTACTTAAACTCGCGAAATGCTCGAGTGGATGGTATTGGGATGAGCTGCTCGGAGGGTCCGCTAAAGGATCACGGCCGACGCTGATTATGCGCTGATGTGTCTTACCGATGAGCGTTTGGTCGAGGATCTGCAAGCCTCCTAGCGAGCCCGAGATCGAGTTGTTCGAGGCTAGGGTCGCTTGAATTCGTGCGTCCGACATAGTCGCTGTAGCGATCTTTTGACCGACCTACAATTGAATGTCAGTCGTTTCAAATTTTAATTATTCGATTCCATGCAGGAATTTCGAATGACTGTTCGGATAAATGTAAAATGATGAGCTTACCAAATGACTGTCCTGCATAACAGCTCGTAACAGTAGAACATTAAGTCTATGAAAGTCGAAAGTGATCTCAGTTCTAGTAGCTTTTCCTTCTGAGGTCAAACTCGTCAACGACTCGTACCGCTCCATCTTTCTCGATTTGCTCTTCTTTGGTGGAAACAGCCTTCTAGCGAATCCCATTAATTCTACAATTGTCTCTTGATTAGCTATTATATCCAAATTGTTGAACTGAATATTAGCAACCCTCAAGCTCTCGAGTGGTTCGTCGACAAACATCACTTCGACTACGATAAGTGCTTCGGAATCAAGTTGCTCCAAAGCAGCGGATGAGCCATGCTTTGGTGCGAATGAGCTTTTTGAGTCGTGATGAGCGAGGCTGGAAAGCGCATGGGTAAGGGCAACGGGTGAGGTAAGGCGTCGAGGTAGATTAGGATCCGGAGAACCTGGAGAGACCGGTGAGACCGGTGAGGTAGGTTCGGAGTCACGTAGACTGCCCGAGACGCTATCCATCCCGACATGCTTGTGGCTAGCCACTAGCAGCTCGAAATCTGGACCGAATTCCTGAAGGGCATCCACGAGGAGGAGCCCGTGGACTGATAGTGAAGCGCTCAAGTCCGCTGGACGTTTGCTCAAAGCTGCTCGTACACCGGACACCTGTGTAATTCATTTTCTTTGTGTAAGTATATTTACACAAATTTTTTATGAGGTACCCTTAGCAACGATTTTAATGAATTCAAAAACCTTTTTTAAAGCTTAACTTTTTTACCAAAATATAGAATGTTATTTTTTTATTTTACCTGAAGTTCAGCCACACTCCTTCCTCTTGATTGTAACTCAAATGTCATTTGGTCAATGATAAATTGAATCATCATTGCATGATTCAATGTCCTGTCAAGGTTCTCTTCCTTTTTCGGACTTTCAGGTTCTTCGTGCGGATACACGCCATTGGTCTTTGTGGAGATCGGCGAATTACTCGATAAGCTCCACAATAAATGATACATCGCCCTTATAGATTCAACTTTCTGTTCATTGACGTGAACCACAAGCCTAGGTAAGTTACCGGAAACTGTGACTGATGGAAAATGCGGATCGGCTGTCGTAACAACTCTCCTCTCAATTTGTAGTGATATATTAAACCTGTCGACACATCAAATTCATACCTTTAATATATACAATACTATTCGGAATCATATTGTTTAAAAAAGTATTCGGAGAAACTTCTAATAATAAAAATTTGAAATGTAAAAACACAAAGTGAAGTATATTGAACAAACCTTTCTAAAACATGGAGACTGGACATGCCTCTCGTTCTCGCGTGCTTCCAGTTATCTTTGACTTTACCAACCAGAACTTGCAGATCCGATAAATCGACCATATAATGGTCATAAAGCTTTTTGTGCAAGGCAGCCTCTGACAAGCCTTGTTTTAAATCCTCCATAGATCCATTTTCCTGACTACCTGGTGGTGTCGAACAAGGTGTTTCAAACCTCTCGTCTTCTTCATTTTCCTCATCTTCTCCCACCGGTTTCTCGATCTCGCTCGTCGGTGACATTAAATTCCTCGCCCTCATAGTGGAAACGTTCGCCTCTAAATTATTAGACAGATGGAGCCTACCAAAATCGACGACCACAACAGTCGCATTGGTATCATCGAACTTTTCCACAAGTAAGATTTGAGGCGCTGATATGTTAAGCCTAAGATCCCAGGATGATCGGTAAACCAAATCGCCTTCGAGTATCTGCTCCCAATTCTTCATTAGCTGACGTCTCGTTCTGCGCTTCATTGCTTGGAGACGTTGATTATTAGAGCTATCCGACCTGTGGGGCTCACATACAAAATCCACAAGCCAGCGTATAGCCAGCGGATTGTAGACGACGTCGAGGGAGCGCGAATTTACGTGAAGCGAGTGGTCCACATTCGTGTGCAGCGGCTTTTTCTCATACACGAGCTCGAAGAGAGACTGCGCTGGCTGTGTACTCAGCTTGTCCGAGGAACCTCGAAGCCGAGAAGAGGAGCCTGTAGACCCGATAGTTTGTGGCTGGATGAGAATGGGGAATGTCGAGTTGTCGGTGAAATGGTCGTGCAGGTATAGAGCACCCAGACTGATAGAGAACTTGTGTGAGCCCGAACGCGGACGAGATTCGTAACTCAGGTGTACACGCTCGAACTGCAGCTCCATCACGGCTTTGCGTTCGGCGGCTTTACCTTGATGGATAAGTCATATAAATTAGCGATTGTTGTCCACTAGCTTGAAGATTATAATTTATGTTATGTTTCTAAGAACGATTATTTTATGTTTCTAAACACTCGAATTCTAAATACTGTAATAAATTTTTAAAAATTGAAGCTCCGAGAGAAAGCAATTTAATATGAAAGAATAACATATATTAAAAAATTATCACTTTGTTTTTTTTTTAATAATTTCTATTCTCGTTTAAAAATACCGATTGAATGAAGTAAATATATAAAATTCGAACCTGGTTCAGCCTTTGTAACAGTGCATAACGATATCGCGCCTTTAGAGAGCGCAAAATTAAAAAGACCGAATACGGTATCGCGTCGTAGCATCGTGTCATCGTCGATAGTATCGGCCAATACGTCAAGTAGTTCTCCATCAAAAGTTGACGAGCCAGAAGTTGGCGAGTTGCTGTTGTTGCTTGTTGACGCTTTGGCCGACTGCCATCCCCACCATTGTGGAAACCACTGGACCAACATACCCTGAGCCTGCGGTGTAGTTGTAGTCGTCACATTTTGAGGGGGCTTTGGAGGTCGTACTTTCATCATTGCTATAATAATGATTCAATTTTAACTAATATAATGTATTACTACAATTTCATTTGTGTCTTATAGCTTATTATTTCGAGAGGCAGTGCGATCTTCGGAAGAAGTTAAACAGTTTAATACTTCTTTTTTATCAATAATATTATTAACCATTATGATGGATCTATTAATCATTAATTATCAATCTCTTGGATTTTTCAGAACAAATATTAAAAAAAGACATAAACATTTTGTATATTTACCTAATTCTCGCAGAACTCTCAATTCGTCAAAACTAAGATCGATCTCCATCTGGTCTTTTAACTTTTTTATATCTGGTGGTAGACTTGAGGTAGGATTCGACAACAATTTAGCACAAGCTTCAACATAAGTAACATTATTTCTGCCTCGCTGTAGGATATCTGCCCATGTCTTTTTTGGAGCAAGAGTTTTCCTCCCAATGTAACAGCGCGCAGCGTACCTCCACCATTCTTTTGGAGTTTCATTGATGGGTGCAGTAGGTCGACACCTACGTATTCGACGTTGTCTATCGATTTCATCTAAACCTTTGATGCAGTTGACTATTTGATCATATTGTACCTTAAACATATTGAATTATGAATACGCGATACACTTATTATTAAATTAAAGAAAAACATAATTTGGTTTTAATATAATTTTTTTTTAAAGTAATCCTTTTTAATATTTAAATAAAAATATTTTTTTTTTAATTTTTTAAGAATAATTATAGCTACTTACATGACGTTAGACTGAGTACAATAAAAAAAAACCGCATATGTGCGAAGACGTCATAGGAATTTTCAAGTGTCTTTTTTGACTTTAGAGATTTTGCAGAAATTCAAATAATTTATTTTATTTATTTATTTATTTATAATTTAAAAAAAAAATATGCTACGATATACCAAGAAATGCTCTTTAAAACAGGAATGTTATTACCAAATTGTATTGATAACATAAAGCTAGACTTACATCTGTAATAAATAGAGGCACTTGATCTAGAGAGAGATCTAGCACTATTCTTGGCCTATTTGCTGAACGTAAAGGTCTTTCTGATCTGTCTCTTTTGACATGAGCTCTAGCACTGACTGGTGAAAGGATATAGGACCTAGCTTGATTCTTTGATTCACTCATAGCAATCTAAAAACATTTCTTATTGTATAACACAAATAAAAAATTTATATAAAAAATTGTCATTGTGTAGGTATAATAAATTTACTGCTAAATCTGCAAGATCTAAGTCGTAGAACATCTCCTCTTTTTTCATTTGATTCCAATAAATAGATAGACCATCTAATTCCATTAACTTAAAAGATGCATCAGTTAAATTCCAAGAAGTTGAACCAGGCACCCAACTAGCATCACAACTTTGAGCAGTTAAACCACCTATGGTCACACCAAATGCTATACCAGATCCTTCAAAAGAAATTTACATATTATTAGTTATAACTTATTGCAGACAATAAGTAGCACAAAATGAATAAACAGACACTGTATTACAAACCATCAGGAAGAGTTGCTGTATCTTCGTAGCGTAAATGGACATCTTTTATATTGAGTTGTAAATTTTCTATAATATTTGTGACTAGTGAGGTACCATAAGTTACCCAAGTACTATAACTAGCAGCATAGTAACCAGGACCTTGTTCTGATTCTGCACGCCATCTTGCTTCTAATGATTCTAGACGACTTAATTTATAATCTACTATTGCATGTTCCTCCGCTTCGTTGTCGTACTATAAGAATAGTTAAATTAAAATAAATTAAACAAAAGTATGGTATGTTGTTAAATAAATATTTAACTAATATAAATAAAATTTTACCTCGTCTAAATTTATAGGTCCAGCAACTAAGTATAGCTGTTCTATTGCAATAAGCCATGACGCTGTTCTTATTTGGGTAACAGGAACTTGTAATCGCACTTTACCAATAAAACCAGCTTTGATTTCAACAGGTAAACCAATATGTCTTAAAGCTTCGCGCTTTAAAGGTAAATTTTCAAGTTCAACAGCTCCTGAAAATATTAAAATCGATATATATATTATTGTTTGATATTTAATAATACATTTAAATCAATGCCTATATTAATAAGTTATTTGAATTTAATTTACTAAAAACTTTTTAAGAACTTTTACATATTAATAGAATACAATAATAGATGTTTATATTATATCTAACTATTTTGCATTAATGTTTAAGTAGTTAAATTGATTGATAATGACTTTATAAATACATTAAAATATACAAATGTCTTGTTCATATATAAATAAAAAATATTTTATTCAATTGTATATGTTTCAAGAAAGAAAGAACTCAAAATTTGCAGTAGTTAATATATATTTGATTTGATTTTTATTTATCATTTACAAATCTCTTAATTTTTCTTACTTTGCTTAAACTTTCTTCTAGACTTATTTGAATAATATCTCTAAAAAACTGCGTATGATGAAAGTATTCTCAGTAAGCAAAACAATCAAATATGAGATCATTCAATATTACTAAATATATAGCCATGACGTATCTTCACATGTTAAAGAATTGCTGTATGAGTAATACAAACATAAAATAACAATTTCAAATCTTAATTTACTTAATCAAAGAATCATAATAATGATTATACAACATCACAGGACTTTGTACCTGACAAGAGTGCAATGCTTAGCTGATCTGTGTTGAGGTTCTCCACGTACTTGCCCAGGTAATTGTTTAACACCCAAGCAACGAGACCTTCGAGCATCTTAGTAAATTCGACGCAATTGTAAAACTAAAACAATATACATGTATAGACCAATTAACAGTGAGAAATGGATAATGTTACAGAAAGGTTAGAATCCAAAAAGAAACTGCCCGATTCTTGAATTTGAAACAATAACAGCACCCACAAGTAATCTCTTCTCGTGGATGACATCCGAGAGAAGCTTTACATTTATTTCTTTACACGGATATACATTTCGTTACGGTGCAGTAGAAAAAACTCTTCAGCATACATCCTGTGTAATGCACACACATAACAGGTTATTCGCGTAATTTTTCTCTGTATTACCGATCGAGCTTTTCGTAACCATATCGCATATTCTATCCTTTTTCATTGTTGTACTTCTTGACGTCACTAACGTCAACGATAAAAATAGAAATCATGCAGGTAAAATTTGAAGAACCCAACAAATACGAATATTTAAAGGGTTTCTTAAATACCTACTTATTTAAGAAATAATTTTCAAGAAATCTTTCATAAATTTGTGTTTGTTGAAAATATATTGGTAAAAATTACATAAATATAAAAAATTTATTTTAAAATAGTAATGGTAAATTAGAAAATTGTATTTTAAAATAAATAGATGATTTTTACATATATATATAATTTTTGTTATTGCAGTTAACTTGTTTGGCATTTACATATTTTAATATATATACAAATAATCATCATTCTTAAATCTCTAGACATCACAAGTTTTTGCAAGATTATTCTTTTTTGAATACTTGCAATTTTTTAAGTTTTGTAAATAATCTTCTGTGAAACACACTTTTCAAAATATATTCCTTTTTAAAAATATTATATCAAAAGTTCTTCACTTGACTTTCTACTTGGGAATACAATAAAGAGTGCAAGTTGGAATGCACTTAAAACACATCCAAGAAGATTAGGTGTTTGTATGAAAAGGTCATCAATAAGACATCCATATAAGAACCATTGGCATGATGTGATAAAAGATGCCACAATCACAGGAAATGGTAAACTCTCTGCACTTCTTACTCTTATCACATGAGCCTGTAATAAGTACAAAGTATGTAGTAACCGTTAGGTTCATTTTATTACAGCTTAAATTTATTACAACATAAACGTCAAAAAACTACAAAATACATTAAAAAAAATTCTTATTTCAATAATTCATCAAATAATACTGTATAGGATATATTCTTTTAAAAATATAATTTAACACTTACAAGCATTGTCAGTGGTGAAGCAAAGAATAAAATTGTTAATGCACAACTAATGAAACCAACTCGTTTAGTGACCTCAGTAGCATCTTCTGCTACAATCCAGTATAAGTACATAGAGCCAATGAACACTAATGCAATGAACATTTGCTTCACTATAATTTTCTTTTTGACAGTGTAAATATAATACATAAAGGCATAAAAAAACTGCAATGATGATCCAAAAATATTAACTATCATAACAGATTTATCTTTGATCAATATTCCATACAAAAGCCATAAACTGCACCTATAAAAACAAATTTATTATACTGTGTTAAAATACTTATATTTTAACTCAACTTACGACATAAAACATGTAACAAATGCTAGCCCAGAAGCATCGCCAGTTGATTTATTTTTTGCAAATTTCCTGCACACCAGTCTGATAAAACAATTATTTTATATTAAATATGATAAATATATGTGCATGCTGACGGTTATGTTTATATTAAATAAATTGTACTTACGTTCCAGCAAGGAATTGCAAAATAGTACATATAGATGCAGTACTAGCCAAAACATCTTTAAAAACTATCAAGTTCATTGTGGCAGCTCAAAAATGTTCATATCTTTGCGATAGAATACTGATAAAGGAATTAAGTTAATCTTCACTTAGGTGAGTAGCAATGTTACATTTGTGAAAAACTTAAAGGTAGACTTAAAATCAATAAAATTAATGAAGTTAATACAGCACTTATTAACAAACCTTTGTTACTACATTTTTATAATTTAAAAGTATTTTAAGAAGTAATGTTTTGCTTTCAGTATTGTTTTGAATTGTCATAGGTTATGGAATCAAATTTACCAAACCAAACATTGGTATAATATATATATATGTATAATTGAATCTCTATCGATAAAAAAGTTGCAAAAGTTTTATTTAATATATAAAATAACAAAAATGACGTTACGTATAATATAAAATACTATTGATTTCTGAATTTCAATCATATAAGTAATTATTAAACAATAAATCAAAGTGAAACAACTATAACAATATTATATCTTACAAAAGTAAAAAACTTATAAAACATTATACATAATATAATTATGTTATTCAAAATTACAAATCACTCAGTCAGTAACTATCCTGTTTTCGTATTCGAATTTAAAATTTTGAAAAGTAATTTATAAACATAATATATTTTACATTTTATTATTGAATCATTTACTTAAATGAATAAGTAAAACTAAGTTATAGTATTTTTTTTTATTTTCTGATCCAATAATAAATTTAGTATCTATTTAATAAAGGCTAGGTTGTGTTTTATGATATATAAATGTCATTTTAGGAGCAAATTTTTTTTATTTTAGATATATAGTTATCGGGAGATTTAGTCACAAAGAATAGAATCCATAAAAACTAGGCTGCAGTACTTCAAAAATCAATTGAATTCATAAGACAAATTATGAATGTGCTACTTATTATACATCGGTGCATTTACTTGCAAGGCATCGCTAACACTGACTTGCCTAGTTATAACTTTATGCAGGTAACATAGGTAATTTACGTATAGAGAAAGAGAAAAGAAAACTCTTCTAAGTATACTTATTATGCTCCGAAATTTTTCTCGCCGCGCGCGCATCCGAGCTCTAAGTATAAGTATAAGCTGCAGTTGCACCTACAACACAGCATTCGGTGGACTCATCAGCTCGTAACAGTCATAACATAACAGAACTTATGGTATATATTAGAAATTACAATTATTGAATTATCATTCATTAAATTAGGTTATTAAACATAAAAAAAAATTAAAATTAATTTTGCAATTTAGTTACTATTTAAATAGAAAAAAAACAAGCTCTAAAATGAAAGCAGACTACATAATCTGCTTCATGTTCTAATAAACAACTTTCTTCAATCGTATATGAGCATAATTTGTCAACAAAAATTTGAAACGAACAAAAATTACATTATTTATTCAAGGTATACTTTTTAAAGCCTGAAACGAAAACCAATTATCACAAAAAAATTCCAAGTATTTTGCATTGAAAAAATATAAACAAGAATAGTGAGTGCACCTTTGCAAAAGCAGCTTTAAAAAGTGGTCAAGAGAGTAGGAGAAAAAGATAGAGAGGGGTTAGGTTGTACAAAAAATTTCTCTCTCGCACTGCGCACACACATTATACCCACATATATACAATACACATTCACTCGCGCGTACGAATAGGTACAGCTATTGGACTTTGGAGAGTCCGAAAATTCGCAGTGCACGTCGGTGGCTGCAGCGCGAGGAGGCGGTAGAATTCCTCGTCCTCCAATTTCCATCGATCGTATTTATAGTGTCGCGGTTTATTTTTACGTTCTTTCGCTTTCTCGGATCATTCGTGGTGTGTAACTGTGTGTGTCTTGCTCTCCCATTTCTCGTGTAAATCTCGTCGTCGAAAACGTTCGACGGCCCCGCGGCCGCTCGCGCGTGCGACAGGAACGATTGACGACAGGTTCCCCGTCCCTTCGTCAAAGAATTTGTATACTTCAAATCTAGTGCTCGGAAGACGAGAAAAGAGACCTACAGAAGACGACAACGGGGACTGGAAAATGATCATGCTGCTGCTCATTGCCGGCTAAGAAGGAAGAAGGAGAGGAAGAGTGGAAAGGGTGGAGGAGGCGGCAGCGGAGGCGGCGGAGGAGGTAGAAAGAAGAGAAGCGTATATAACCTCGTCACATCGTCTATCCTTGTGAGTGTGCTCTCCTTCCTCTTTCCGTCTCTTCTCTCTCTCTCTCTCTCTCTCTTTCTACTCGCTCTATCTCCCTCCCTCTCTCTACTCTCTTTTCCTCTTTCTTTCCTTTTTGTCATCCCGATACTCGCGCACACACCCTCGGGATCTCGGGTCAGGTACTTTATCGGTCTTGTCCACGTGGATGTTTTTCCGTGACGTATTCCTGTAAATATTAAAGGGGGGATCGCGAAAAGAAAAAAAAAATACGGGTCTCCATTTTTTCTCAGCCTTCTCTATACTACGCATAGAGGTAGCTTTCCTTGAGAGCCTCCTGCTTTGCTCCTCTTGTTTTTTTCCCTACTCCATAACTCTCTCGCACAGGTGAGCAGCGATGGCGAGATTTTCCTCGAACGCGAGCTTTATTTGGCAGTCGTCGTCTATCTCCGTTCTTTTCCATCTCTGTCTTACACCCCCGGCATTTCGATTCTCTCTTTGACCCTTTTTTAATACGCCTAATACAGATGTGCAAGAGAGAGAGAGAGAAAAAACGGGGCTCTCTCGCTCTCAATTGGACTTAATGAGTCGACACCTTATTTTTTTTCCATCTCCCTCCGCATCAATTCCGCGCCGCTGCTGCTAAGTCTCTCGAATTAACGATGACTTATACCTACCACCTTTTATCGCTGGCTGACCTACCTATCCTGCGAATTCCATTTATGATTTTGCAATCTTAGTATCAATTCTGATAAGAATGCCGTGCTGATGCGAGTTTTTTTTAGATGCTTTTATCTACTACCTGTCCAGCAGACAGTCGTTATCTTTGAATCGTTAATTTATCTAAGGATTTTCGCGTCTTAGTTCTAAGTAGAAGACTGGCCTTGTAATGTCACTTTTTTTTTTTATTTGTATGGTGATCTGGTTCGTTATTGGGGTTTCATGTTTGTGTTCGTCACCAGTGTGCTGTTCTGCCATGGTATGACAGAGGTGTGCTGCTTCATGAGACTGGTACTGTGGTTTGGTAAGAAAGGGTGGAGGATATATTAACATCAAACTTCAAATTACTCGAGAATGGAGACATCGGTGGCAGGAAGGAGGCGGACTGCCACTAGGCATTCAGCAGAAGACCAAGCTCTAGATCAAATTGCTAAAGAGGTACATGATGATCCTGCATTCATTTCTATGTGTTATATGAAACTTTTGGTTTTCATGACAAAAACAGAGCTTTATGTATGCTATGATTTTATGTTTTCTTTTTGTATTACTTTTGTTTGTTTCTGTGCAATACTTTTATTTAACTATACAAATACCTATGTTTGCTTTTTTTTTTTGCTTTTTTTCCAGTAAAATGATAAAGGGGTATATTGATGTTCTAGCAGCTTATTAACATAATTATGTGTACTTTGTAGGCGGAAGCAAGATTAGCAGCAAGAAGACAAGCTAGAGCAGAAGCACGAGAAATACGAATGAGGGAGTTAGAAAGGCAACAGAAAGAAGCTGAGGAGAATGCGGATAGAGTTTTTGATATGTGCACAGGTAAATAAACTGTTTGTAATTTGGTAAAACAGTTTATATTTAACCTATATAAAATGTAACTAATAAAATTAAAAGGATTCATAAAAGTTAACCAATTTAATCTATTATTTTGTTTTCTAATATACTTTTTAATTAAAAAGATGTATGAAACAAATGTTGTTTAAAATTAAAGTAATTAACATGTATTGTATAAATGTTAAAAATCAAGTTTCTATTTCGAAACATTATTCCAATTTTGTGACATATTCTAACTCAGATTTGTTTGTTTATAAACCTTTAATATTTTATTTCAGCTGATGCAAACAGAGCTATGAGGGTAACACCAGATCCTATCCGGGCTTCGCGGCTTCTTGCGAATTCTAATAATTTTCAATCAAGTCGAAGGTCTTCTGAAGATTCTCTGGAAGAAGCAGGACTTGGCCGAGATCTTCGAGTAAGACATTTTTATGAATTAATTATTTTATAATAATATAGAAAGATGCCTATAATATTTATTTAATATTTTAAGTTTAATTAACATTTAACTCTAAAAGCGCTTTTTAAATAAATCTGTAGCTTGATTTAAAAAATATGCTAATATAAAAAAATATTTAACAATTCAGATAGAATTGAAGGAATTTGAAGAGAAATTTAGAAAAGCAATGATAGCAAATGCTCAACTTGACAATGAAAAGTCTTCCTATTCATATCAAGTCGATTTATTAAAAGACAAGCTAGAGGAACTTGAAGAAATGACTGCTCAACTGCGACGCGAACTCAGGGAAAAGAATCGTGAAGCAGATCAGTCTAAACGTCTTAGCCAGCGATTAAAAGAAGACTTAGATATTTGTAGGGCGCAACTTTTAGAGAGAGACACTTTAATACAGGAGAATGGATTAGTGATAGTTGAAGATGAAGGCAGTGAGAATGAAGACACACAAAAAGAAAATGGCCCTGTTTATCGAAAAAGAGTGCTAGTCAGTACAGAAGCTGCAGAATTATTACAGAATGCTGGTGAAGGTTCTCTAGGTTTGTAACATTTTTTATCTTACTAATAATTTTATGTTTATTTACATATTGCAAATAATTTTTAATTACAGACGTCCGACTGAGAAAGTTTGCATCGGAAAAGAAAGAGCTACAAGATGAAATAAGGCATCTCAGGCTAGAATTGGAAGAAGCAAGAAATCGAATGAGGCCAGAACGATCCTCAGGTTCTATGTTAGGTAAATAAGTTTATACTTTACTTATACAATAAAGGGTTCATTATTTACCGTAATTAATAACAATATTATTTAGGTTTGTCAGATTCAGAAGATGCTCAAAGGGAAGCTAATAAGCTCTTAGCTGACTATAAGTTCAAATTGCAAAAAGCAGAACAAGATATGTCTACTCTTCAAGCAACAGTGGCTAGGCTAGAAAGTCAAGTGATTCGTTATAAATCAGCAGCTGAGGCTTCTGAGAAAGCAGAAGATGAGTTAAAAGTTGAAAAACGAAAATTACAAAGAGAGGTAATTAACCAAATTTGAGCAATATTTAAAAGTGATTACTTATAAACAGTTTTTAAATTCTAAATAGAAATTTTTAAAACTATTCTATTAATAAACATATAATTGAATTTATTCTGAATGGTTCATAGGTCAGAGAATCGCAAGGTCGAGTCGAGGAGCTAGAAACAGCTAATTCGCACTTACAGCGACGTCTGGATAAACTGAAAAATGCTAAATCAGCTCTTTTAAAGGAACTTTGATAGTTCTCTTATCATCGCGTATCGAATTTACACACTTTGAAATGCGTGGCATGTAAATACGTAAAAGGAAAAAGCACGTAACTAGCAGAAGTGTGCGAGAACCGAGTGATCGCTTTGTGTTCACATGCGAAAGCGAAGCGAAGAAAACCTTACCCTCCCCAAGATTAACTGCGTATTTTCAATCCTTATTTTCCTGATTTCCTACTCTCATCTTTTTCTCTTATCGCTGCGCCGATAGTGTTTTACAAATCTTTTTATAGATGTATTTATTTATGAAAAACGATTGCGTGTTTTCAAGATTTAAACAAAAAAGAAACTAAGACTTTGTACCATTTTTACTATTTGCATTTTCTACTTCACCTCGATAATCGTCGGAACTGATTCTGCAGCATGAAATACAATAACTTGAAAGAAAAAAAAATAAAGAGTATTAATAAAAAGCACACAGTGCCTAAGACGATTATCGAAGGAGAGTCTAAGCAAGTATTTTTATCAAAAAAATTCCATCCAGTGTATCAAATAAAAGCTACTTTATTATCAATCGGCTTAAAACGCGGCTTACTCCAGGAGCCACATTACTAACGCGGGCAAGACTCTCTAATTGAATTCTTTTACTTGTAATTATACCTTTGTAGGCATTAACTTAAAACGAATAACCACAATTGTATTTTAATTATTGGTGATTTTTTTGTTTTCTCGCCAAGTATCTGTTTTTCAAAACGATTTTTAATGTATTTCATCTGTATTATATAAGATTTTCTGTATTATAATGTGAATGCGAGTGTACGAGTTATTCTGACTTAGTGCGTTTAACCACGATGTAAATTGTACATCTTTTTTCCCGCATAGATCAGTCGTCGACAGATACAAGGCGTTTGTTTTGTAAGTCATAAAAAATATATGTATATCTTGTTTAAAAAAAATTCTGAAAATTTCAACCACTCGTAAAATGCATTTGTTGAAACTGACGATATCGTGTTATAAAAGCTCTTTATTAAACAATTCATATTTACTAAAAAAATGAGAAGCCTTTTTTTTATAATAAAAATTCCATGTACTTAATTAATGCGCACCTACAATATCAAAGCTTTTGATTTTACAGTGTTCAAAGGATCTTGGGCAATTGAACGAAAAATGAAGCTTTGAAAACTACATTTTCTTACACATGGAATAGTAATAAACAAAAATGATTCGTTACATAACATTTAAATTTTAATCGTTAAAAACTAATAAGCACAGAAACAGTCTCTTAGCGTCAATGTGTCGATCCTTTTCGTTTTGCCCATGCAGGACTCTGAGCATCAGTCAATGGCTTATTCGATTTACTAATGTTCAACTGTTTATACACTGGCATTGGTCTTGCTTTAATTTCAGCCATTTTTCTCAATTCTTGCTTCACGGTCTTCTCGTTCGCTAATCTTTCCTCTTCTTCTCTTTGCTTAATTTCTGCTTCTTCCATTTCTTTTTTTTTCAACTGCTCGTCAAACTCTTTTCGCTGTTTTGCTCGCTTATCTGTGTTAAGCTCCGTTAAGACGGCAACACTTTTCTGTGACAACTTACATTTTGGTGCTAGAATTTTAGGTACAGCTTTTTGATTTCTATTTTCCTCATTTTCAGAAGCTATTGGTGGAGCGGTAGTTTTTTTAGGCGCTACGAAGGGTATTGACATTGGCCTTTTAATAAGATTTTTTTGTCTTGCTGTTAAATTTTCTTGTGAGGTTTTTAGTGAATTATTTGTCATTTTATTGTTACCACTTACGTTATTTGATTTTGTAGATAAATTTTCATGTGATTTTTTTAGTAAATTGTCTTTAGATCTTCCTCTGACTAGAACTGGTTTAAATTCAGGAACCTTTTGAGCTTTAAAAATTCTTTTTTTTTTCTCTTCTTCTTCCTGCTGCTTCAACATTTCTTCTTTCTTTTTGTGTAATTCTTTCTGCCTATTTTCAAAACTTAAGGATCGAGGGATGGTAAGTTTGGGTTTGTTCATTGAGTTATCCCTGCGAGGTAGTTTGTCCAAAGGTGTCTTAACAGCGGCCGGCACTGGTCGAGCATGAAACTCAGCTTTGTTTTTCTTTTGCTCTGTTTCTTGAATACTTTTTAATTTTTCCTGCTTTTTCATTTGTAACTGTTTATTTCGGGCTTCAAAGCTGAATGGTATTACTTTCGTGTACTTCTTACTTGCTTTACATGGCTCCAATGGAATTCCGAAAAACAAAACTTCTTCATTCTAAGAACAAAAAGATCCATAAAGATTTAATAAAACTTACATAGATTTGTTAATTTAATAGTCCATTACGCTACAAGTGTGCAAAGGAGGTGATTTATGTCGCTAAGGCAGCAAACTCGACTCGTGCGAGAATCATCTTAGCACACGTGTAGCGTATTATATTTTTCCTAAGGGCGTGCGGAAAATTCTAGTTTGCGCATGCTTTTAGGAAGAAGTTTTTATAAGTATGGCAAATGCTATCATATTTCAGATTTATGTCATATTTCAGATTGTTTATTTAAACATTGTAAGTAAACGTTTATCAGAGAACCATTTTAAGGAATTTTTATTCACAAAAACTTGAAATTTCGATGTTTTTTACCATCTAACACTTAATTTTTCCTGGTTCTCGCAAGGAGCATAGAAAAGTATGTCAAGAGGAACTTGTATTCGTAAGGCTCAGGAGGGTTTTATCCTTTAGGAAAGGAGGGTTGCTTAAAATGATTCTCTGATGATTGCTTACTTTATTTATACCAACATTTAAAAGTTCTTTTCTTTTGTTATATTTAAATATACAATGGTTCAAAAATCCAATTTTATTAAAGTTTAATAGAATAAAAAAACTAATTATTATAATAGCATTATTTTGAAATATAAAAAGAAATTCTGGCAATTTACCCATAAGTTGTTTTAAACCATTTTTATATAAAATTTATCAATATTGTTAGGTTCAAGTTATTGTAAGCTTATTGACTTAAATATTAAGCAAAAATGTAACTCATTGTTTAATTTTAAATTCGTAAGATCTTACCTTAACAACAATGCCTTCATCATCAGTACTAACAATTGTTGGTACAGTCTTCTTGGGCATCCGATTAATCCGTTTAATCTCTGGATTTTGTTGCTTAAGAAGTTGTCCTTTTTTAGTTTCAGTTAAATGGAAAGGTTGTGGAAGAGTGACCATTTTCTTTCCAACTGCTTTTAAGGGTGCAGCTTTCCTCAAAATATCTTTGCGGACAGGATTAGCTTTTATTTGATTCTGACGTATTTTTTCCAACTCCAATCTCTCTTTTTCTTCACTACTTAATGCTGTGACAGGTCTAGTTCTGTTCTTACACATGAGTGCTGGTGAAGTTGCTCGAGTCAATTTCAATGACATTCTTCTTAATTGTTCTGTTCTGGTGGTTTTAGAATTGGTGGAACGAAACCGTTGAGGAGTAGTCCGTTGGAACTTTGTTACAGCTTCAGCCATGCTTACATATTTATTTGAAGCTAAAGGTTTTGTAATGCTCATCCGACGTTGGTTGGTGATACTCATGCGACGTTTTACTTGCCTGTGCCATGCATTACCAGTTAATGCTGTAACTTTTTTTTTAGAACCACTTCCAGAACCAGGCTGCTGAGTAGAAAATGATGTAACTATTCGACTCTTTGGCAGCTGCTTATCACTGTTGACTTCATTGTCTGGAATCTTTTTGTCTGGTTCTACTTTTGGATCTGCTTCTGGTTCTAATTTCTCATTAGAAATTTCATCCTCTGTGCTTGTTAGCGTGACTTCAAGATTTATTTGTGAATTTTGTTCATTTGTTGGACTATCGTGTTCTTCAACAAGATTTTCTTCAATAATAAGGTTTTCTTCAATATTAAAATTTTCTTTATCTTTTTCACTTAGTTTTTGGTCAACAGATGTTTCATTTGTCAAAGAAACATAATGAGATTCTTCAAGATCATGATAGGATGTACTAAAAGACTGTGAGCACATTGATCTAGTAACTCTTTTATGTGGTACTTTAAACGCTGGCGAATCCATCAAACATGACTTGTTAAAAGATTTATCACCTTGTTTTTTCATTGATAATTGCAAATTGTTCATTGCTTCCATCAATACATTTTCATATGTAGTTTCTTTTGCACCATTTCTTTTTAAATTTTTATTTTTACCACCTTTCGATGAGTTCATCACTCGAATAGGTGTTTTTTGTATTACATTTTCATTTGTAAAAGAAGTATCACTAAATGGGAGTTTACTAGAATTTAATTTTTTTGTTGATATATTAAATGAATCTGAATCCACAGAGTCCAAAGTTTCTCTATACTCATGGTCCTCATGTTTCCGAAGGAAATAGTCATCGAAAGAAATTTGAGGACTGGGCGCAATTAAATCTGCCCACTGTGGTGCGTCTATATTATCCATAGATTTAGAACGAGGGGTTACAAATTCCAAAAATTCTGTTGATATATCACTACTAATTTGGGAGGCTGGGGTATTGTTCACCTCTGTTGTGTCAAATGAATCAACATAATCTGAAAAATAATGGTATCAAATTTATTGATTAAACTTATTTAAGGCATATGAATTATTGTAAAAATTAAACTTATATTTTTAGTCTTACTAACTGTTTGCAAAATTAAATTCTAATAATAGAACTGTAAATAGTTACTATATTAGAAAAGCAAATATTTAATTTTTCTATCATAAATTCACAGAGCAAATTAAGACCATTTTACTATTTTCACAGCATGAAATTTGAAGAAAAATAATGAAAATAATTAATTATTAATAAAATTATACTAGATTTACATTTTGAATAAGTATTTAAAAAGTAACAAAATAAACAGTAAAAAGTTAAACATAATCTCCAAATATATACACATATAATTCAGTATCAAGCTACAGAATATGTAGCTCACCTTGTGCGGAATTAATCATTTTATGTCATCAATTTATATCAACTTCTATGAAATATGTAACTGTATTTAATAAGAATTTTAATAGTAATAATAAATAAATGAAAAATACGCACAACAAAAAAATGTGGATGGCGAAGATGGGTTTGAAGAATTTTGAATAAACAATTTACCGTTCTGCAATTCCTCATGCGATTTTGCTAAGTATGACCCCACGGTGGCGATTATATATTAAAAGATGCTCAGCAAAAATTATTCTTTCCAGAATTCTCTTGAATTAAGTGCCTCGGCACAATCGTACGACAGACGAACGAAAAATATATGTATAGGGATGTCAGCAGAGTCTCAACACGTCAACCGCCTCTCTCAGATCAAACCGTCGCAACCGGCTCAAATTCAAACGAAACAAAACGTTTGTTCATTGGTCAAGCGAGGTAACTGTAATAAGGTTAGGAAATCTTTAGCGTTGAAAAGTCACTAGATTAAACATGACAAATATATGGTTATTTTTCGTTGCTTTATTTTCTGTTATTGTTTACAAAAGAGAATAACAAAAATTGAAAATGTGGTATTTATCTAATTAATCATCATATATTTATCATATCAGCAATACAATATTTAAGTAAAATGGCCACATTAATATGAAATACGTATTTTATTTTTGTATAGTAAAAAATAGTCTCGGCCGTTTCAATACTTTGATTTATTGATATGTAAAAATTTAGCAGATCGTCAAAGTGGATTCCGGTTGTCTGAAGTTCTGTTTCTTTCAATTTGAAAAATAAAGATACAAAATTTGGTCATTTCTTAAGTATGAACTCAAGTCAAAAAAGTAAAAACCCAATTTAGTTTGTTTTATTTTGGTTTGATATGGTATTTAACAATCTTCCCGTTTAAAAACTGCTATATATATATATAATAGCCTAATAGGTGATCCCGGTCGCACGAACGCTCCCATACGTGAACGTAAGAACTAAAAGTCTATAGCCATTGTTTTGGAAGATTCCGTATGTATAAATGCGTGCGCCAATCGCCAATCGAGTGCAGTAGCACTGAAACAGCTGACTCGAGACTCGAGAGGAACAAAGTTAAAAAGCCACCATACTGCAAGTTGTTCAGCTCCGCTCCGTGGTCTCGTTTCTTCTCTCTTGCTCCTTCTCATATCGTATGGTCGTCAATAATCATCGTCATTGCTGATATAGGTATTGTACGCGTATCTGTGAGAGGCATGCTTTCGCGCGATCTCTTTGTTTTGTCAACTGCAATACGGCAACAAAGCGGCAACAAAGCGGCAACAACACTTACTTATACGACATATTTTTTGCTTTCATTTCGTCGGATCTAACTCCTGTGCGATTAGTCGAGGGGCACTAAAATTTACCCATTTATTTTTCCGGAGATTAGGATAAGGAGGAGAGTCACGAAGTAGTCGAATAACGCTTTACAACGGACAGAATCTAACAAAGGAAATTTTAAGACGAGGTAACAAAGGATATACGAAATTCGAGATGTGGAAGCCCTTTGAACTTGGAAGTTCACCCATAGATTGGTGTGAAGGAAATTACAGTATTTCGCCAAGTATAGCTGAATTTATGAACACTGTAAGTTTTGTTTTCTTATTTATTTTCTTCTTTATTGATCTTGATATTTTTAGTTAAAACCTGAGATTATTCTGGAAATTTATTTATTATTTGGAGTACAAATATGTTGTTTATTTAATTCATATATTACTTACAATGATTTAAAGTAAAACACTCTTGTGTTATTATGAGTTCAAAACAGTGCATTATATGTAAATTAAAAACAATTACTTTGTGTTATTATTACTTCAAAAAAATTTCTCATAACATAATATACCTTACAATAATTTAATACATGTAGGATAATTTGGAATTATTAAACTAAATGTTTTTATAAGATTTGTAAGTATATGGAATGACCAATGATTGTTAATTTCATGTATGCTGCTACACCAATTCACAATTATTAGTCATCACATTATTCACTGATCTTCTAATTCCTTCACAATAAATTAATAATCTTTTTTATACTATATTTTAACAACATTTTTAAATCAAATAAAATTTTCTCTTCAATGATTTGTTTAGCTGAGCAATGTTGTCTTCCTTCTACTGCCACCAGTATTGATGCATCTTTTTAAAGACTATGGTAGATTTGTAAATCCTGGAATTCATATAATATGGTTTCTTATGATGGTCGTTGGTATCAGCAGTGCATACTTCCATGCAACACTTTCATTAGTTGGTAATTATTAAATTATAAAAACTTATGTATTTGTATTAGTATATTTGATCATTATTTTTAATGATTTAATATTTGAAATATTAATTCAATATGTTAATTTGCAGGTCAACTTCTTGATGAATTAACTATTTTGTGGGTTTATATGGCTGGATTCTGTATGTTTTTTCCTCGAAGGTATTTTCCAACAGTGGCTAAAAATAATCGTAAAAGGTTCTCATTGTTTGTGACTCTACCAACACTGATTGCTACTGTATTGGCAACATTTTATCCAGCAATAAATGCATTTGCATTGATGACTCTTGGTATTCCAGCTTTCGCATTTATGATTGTTGAACTCAAGAGGTAAATATTTATATCAATCTATTATTATAAAATTTATTTTATTTATTTATCCAGAGTAATACATTACATTACATTCAAAGATGCAATGCATACATTACATTACTATAAAGTAACCCTGCAGAGGAAAATTATATTTCCTGTTTGCAGGTCTGGAGAGAAAATTATTTAACATACATATATAGTTTTAAACAACAGTAACAGTATTAATTTCCAATTTTAAATCTTAATTTATAAAAACTTTGGATAGTTTTCATTTAGTGAATGTAAAAAAAATATTGTTCAATATTAGAACAAAAAATAGCTTAATTTTAAAAATATTAAATTACAACAAAAAAGATTAACTTTGTAATGAATTTATTAATTTTTTATTTAAAACAATTTGTAAAAATTATTTTTTATAGAACAAAGTCTGCAAGAGTTTATAGATTAGGACTTCGATGTGGAGCTGTTTGGGTTTTAGCAGTTACATGCTGGCTAAACGATAGATTATTTTGCGATACTTGGCTTAATTTGAATTTCCCTTATCTTCATGCTCTATGGCATCTTTTCATTTTCATTGCAAGTTATACTGCTGCTGTGCTGTTTGCATATTTTTCTGTCAAAGAAGAGAGACCACAACAATCACCGATGCTAAAGTATTGGCCAAGAGATGACTTTGAACTAGGTATTCCATATGTTACAATCAAAAGTTATATCAAGGTTGATACCAACACAAATATATAAAAGACTTTATTCTTAAATATGATTCATTATGTGCAATTGGAAGGCTGAAGATTAATTAATATTCTAAAGAGTATTAGTAGTGAATTGTGCAATTGAGACTGAGTCGAATATTAAATATTTATTACAATGACAAAAATAGGTATAATATAAATAAAGATTGATCTGAAGAATCATATATAATTATTATTAATGTATTAGATAAGAGAAAAAAATCTGTGACTGCATCAAAGAGAAAACCTTAAATACCAAATGTATTAATTAAATTAATACCACTTGTATACTATACCGAATTAGACAGTTAATTCATTCAATGTGAAAGAAGTATACTCAAAGTATATGTGATACTTGTGCAAATATATTATTAGTAATTTGTAAAAATGTATGAATTTTAAAAAGAACATAGCTAATACCAGAAATCCTAGGTGCATACGCTAAGAAACATAAACGCGCGAATGTCATAATTTATATTGTAATTGATATTAAAATATTTAAAGTTCTTTTTTAACATCATTTACTCAAAATATCAATTATTGGGAGTTAATATACTTACACTATATTAAGAGCAGCACTGTTTCATTATTTAGGAATAAGTTTTAAAGATATATAATTTTTTATTTTAAAATTGAAATTTGTATGTATTTTATATTTTAGAATATTATTTAAATAAAAGTGTTTGTAAAGTGATAAATATAATTTTTTGTTTAATGTACCTCTTATAAATTATAAATTATACAAATTATTAATCTATTAGTACAACAGTAGCA
Source organism: Megastigmus dorsalis (assembly GCA_900490025.1). Lineage (NCBI taxonomy): Eukaryota > Metazoa > Arthropoda > Insecta > Hymenoptera > Megastigmidae > Megastigmus > Megastigmus dorsalis. The sequence continues at coordinate 96,401 of UELU01147890.1, forward strand.
ACGATTTAAAAACTTGTTACAATAAAATGTAAAATATATTAAAGCTATATTATTATTATATTAATTGTAATTTTCTTTTTGTATATATTGGAATGTTTTTAACTGTATAAATGATGTTAAGATTAGTTTGATTCTCCTCTGTAAATTACAATATTATTATCAGTTTCATAAATCTTAACTTCATAAAGTAATTCTGGCTTTTGTAACAACTTTTTCAATTCATCAAATATATAAATAGCAACATTTTCTGTAGTTGAGACAACATTCTTAAAGTAGGGAACATCTTTGTCCAAATTCTTGTGATCAAGTTGGTCCATCAAAATTTTTTTCATATAAACTTTCAAATCTGAAATATTCATAACCATTCCAGTTACAGGATCTACAGGGCCTCTTACTGTAACTTCAACTGCAATGTAATAATTAAGACAATATTCTTTAATTAAATATACAATTTATAATATCTTCTATAACTTTTATCAATGAAAAGTTACCAGTGTAGTTATGTCCATGACCCCAAAAGTTATTGCACTTTCCATAAATATTTTTGTTATCTTCATCACTAAGTAGTGGGCTGCAAATAAAAAAAAGTACATAACTCCATATATTTTATTATATAAATATGATTAATTATTATATTATAATTTAATTCAATTTTCTGTGATAACTTTTATAAAGTACGAAACGAGAAATGATCAACAAGTGTTACTCAACAGGTTTGTTACATAAACTAAACAAATAAAAATGCTAAGAATCTGTTCCAGAAGTGTTTAAAAATTTAATTACATAATGCTTATAAATGTAAGTACCTATGAAGCCTGTGGCAAGATGATATAGATTCCTTTCTAGTCAGATAAGCGATCATGTTAGACATTTTTCCAAATTGCTTTTTAGCAAACGAAGAAATCGAACCGATCTTGAGATTTAACTGTTCAGTCCTTTGCGCTCTGCGAGCAGATTGCTACTGACATGATTGTCGCGATCTGTGAAACTATAACCTTCGATCTCATTATAGTGAGATGAAAAGAACATTCATTTTCTTTCTATAATATGCAAACTGCTTAGTACTCGGTACATAGCAGCATAATAATGTATGGGACGATGGGGCGTCACGCACAGTGGGGCACTATGACCAACGAATATAGACGCATATATAGAAGCGTATACTTCTTATAGTAGGACGGGGGACAAACCCGTGGGGGACAGCCGACACTCGACAGGGCGACAGGCTATAGTTGATACTGTCTCCCATCCACTTGATGGCGCTACCACAGCACATATATAGATATACTAGATGTATTGATAGTGGGTAGACAGAAATACATTTTATTTTATAAAAATTTATATATTAAGCACAATTTTACTTTTTATTGACCTCATAATGTCCCAAAACAATAATGATTTGTGTAATAATGTCTAAAAAAATAAATGAAAATCAGCCAATGAAGACGTGTGCTAGCGCACGGGAATCCACGGCCAGTACCTAAGAAAGCGCGAAAAGCTTTCATCAGTTAACGTGTTAATATTGCGAGAAAAGTACATTTTAAATATAAGTATAGTTTTTAAGTTAATTAGTTAATATTTTCAGTAATAATAAGTTAGACCGTAGTTGCTAATTAGGAGTGCAATTTTGGTGAATCTAAAACGGACATTTAATAACAATGCCGTTCCCACGAGATCTGTGTGCCTACGAAGGATGCCGGAACAGCAAGAAAAAAATCCAATTTTGATTATTCACAGATTTCCCAAAGACGAAACAATAAGGTTAACTTTCATATCTTTCAATTACAAAATCAATTTTTTATATAAAAATATTTTAGCCTTTTGTTTTGATAATATCACTTTTTAAATTCCTCTTACTTGAAGAAAGGAAAATTATATTATAATCTAAAATATAAATAGAAAAAAAATTATCTTGATTAAAATCTATAAAAATAATAATTGACGCGTAATCGTTCTAATTTATAAAAAAATGTATGTTTGTAGCCTGAAAACATTTCTTAAAAAACAACTAATAGTCTAAAGGTAAGAGAAAATCAGACAAACATGTTTTGCAAAAATTTTTCGAACAAATTGTTGTGATGCGTATTTGTGCATTAAGTTTCAAGTTTTAGATATATTTTGGAATGCATATGTGTTTTTTAACAAGATTTTTAACGTTGGTTAACGTTGGTGGTGGTTTTATTATATTTTTTAATTTTGTGACGTTTCGAGGGCTTATTAAAAATATTACTTTCCTTTTCAGGCTTAAGACATATATATTAATGCATAATAGGAATAAAAATTTCTATATTCGTTCTCATTAAAGACTAATTAAAACTATATATAATTTTTACTCTAGTTAAAACAATACGAGCTCGAAAAAAAATATTTTTTAAACTAATGTTACACCGGTGGGTTCGAAAGACGGATGCGAGTTTTTACGTGCGGATTAAAGGTATTGCGGCAATAATATTAACTTGTTATTCAGAGCGCTCCTGGTTCGAGTCTCGACCATATCATTTTTTTCCTTGCCACTGCTAAATTATAATTAGAATTCTAATTAATTTTATTGATTAATATTTTAATGACACGGTTGCCATAATTACCTCTCATTTTTAATATTTTCGTACAAGCCAAATTTGAGTTCATTCAATGATAAATATTTCAAAATTTCTCTCTCTCTCTCTCTCTCTTTCTCCTTTTTCGTCTCACACACACCCGTACGTTCTTCTGTCAACTCTCTTAAAATTTATTCAAAAGCTATATTTAGTATAGTATACACTTTGCTCACACGTACGCATTAGAAATTGAAAAAAATCGAAGGAGTTGGATTAAAAATTTATATATATATATACGCCATCGGAGAGGAAGAAATTTGTACCGCCTCTGCCGTAGTTTTTGACCATTACGATCAATTGATTTACGTAAAGACAGCTACATTGAAAGTTTAGTGGACATCGATCAAGTGTTTAAAATAGTCAAAGACTACTTTGTATTATTTGGGAAAACGATTTATACAACAAAATTATCGAATATTGAGCTCTGATCAAAAACTGCGGTCAAATCGGTATTCTCACAAAAACGCTATTGCCGATATTCTGTCTACGTTTTTTCAAGTTTTAACCTCTTGGTGTGTAAATATAGCGTTTAATATTTGACTTTGTCGAATAGTTCTTTTAAGAAATAGAAGTAAATAGTAGCAGCAAAGTTACAAACGTTGTGCAGTTTACTCTTACCAATTAATCGTTTCTTATAAAATAATCGAATATATTTTGCATTTTCTCGCTCTGGCTTATATATCTCGTAAAGTGCAAAAGACGATGTCAAATGTTAAATTTTTCCCCAACGTCTCTAACTTCCTGTCGCATTTTTATTTATGGCTTTACAATTAATTACAAAGGGTAATTGTCAGTCGACTTGCGGTGGTTCACCGTCATCTCAATCACCAAAATTCTTTCTAGATCTTTGAGTATATCCTGGAGTAGCAATATTTCCACTTTACAAAAGAAAATATCAAACGTATAGATAATAAGCTTTAATTTTCATTTTTAAACAAGTTAATAGCACTTTTCGTTCGAAAGTTATGAACGATCGTACATCGAGTTAATTTTGGATACATTTTTCAACTGAAACAAACGTTAAATTTTAAGGCCCAAAAATTAAAACTTATATTTCGATCAGTCATAACTTTTGAATGCAAAGTGCTATTAACTCGTTCAAACATGCAAATGAAAGCTTGTTATCTATATTTTTTATATCTTTTATGTGATATTTATTACACCGTATATTACCTTGAAGGAAAGGTTTTATAATACAACCATGATTTCTCATATATTTTGATTAAATGGGCAGAAATGGAACTAATTTTATAATATATATATATATATATAGTTAGTAGCTTTTATTTATTTTTTTTTCCAATGACTTTTATTTCTCAACTTTTGGCGGTGTAATTTTTGATGTCCCTTTTGAGCAATTTATGGTGATCATACTAGCCATCGGTTCATATGCGTCCGCACAAGTTAGTTGCAGGGTTTCGAATTGGTGAGACGACTTAGCGACTCCGCGTACTACGGCGACTACTAAGCATTAGCGCTGGTGCTGCGCCAAAGCGGTAGTGTTGCCAAGTGGCATGACTGCATGAGATAATAGCCTGCTTATGTATAGAATAGATAGACACTCCCTAAGCAGAAGCTATCAGTGTATCCTTTTTTGTATCAGTGAAGTCATACTGTCGTCTGCAATTCATAATAAACCATAACAGCTGGCACAGGCTGATCATGAATTGCAGACGACGGTATATGCGGATGGTCCAATGACCAATACTTCTTCATTTGAATTTTAATTCGCTTTATAACCAAATAGAATATAGTAAACATTCATCACTTTATCCCCTTATTGATAAAGTCGCACCCTAGTTCTTATAAACATTATGATGTTAGAAAAATTAATCAAATAAAGTTATCAGTCTCCACATCGGCTGTGCTGTGCGCTCTGTGTTTAAACTGTTTAGAATGTTTAGTTTAGATCACTGAATACATGTACCTACTTATATTAGCTCGGTTCCGAACCCGCCGATGGTAGCGCTACCTACTATCCTGGCCACAGTCTGGCCCATAGCGAATGAACTATATTTCTGTTCCGTGGTTCTCTCTGCGCAAGAGTGTGTATATATAAGCGAAGATATGACTGCACGCATCATGATCAGACAGCGCGCGCCGCATCGGTGGTGTATAGACTAGGGAACCACGCGAACACGCGGCTTTAGTACTAGACGAGGAGGCGAGAGTGTGGCTCGAGCGTTATAGAGGGTCCAGACCGAGAGCCAGTGTGATTATTGAGCGAGCGAGGCAAAGATGACTGTTAGCGCAAAGCCGAGCGCCGACGAGGCACCAAAATGTTACCTAGTGCTCGAGGATGGCAGCGTATTTCCGGGAACGAGTTTCGGTGCCTACAAGCAGATCGATGGCGAGATCGGTTAGTACACTCGACTCGGATTTTTTTCTCCCATATTCTATTGGACTCGTTTACCCACGTTGCGATTGTCAACCAGGCGAAAACTAGTTTGCGCGCCGCTTGGACATATCAACACGTGGTGTACGCGTTGCTCGAGCTCCATTTTTCCCCATGAGGATTTACTTTGCGCTGTCTTGTCTCTGCTTTACTCACTTTTGATGCTTCGAATCTCGTTCGATTCCGCGGAGTATAGTTCGATGTTCGGTTTTTGTGCAGGTATAGAAGCTTAGGTTTTGTACGATAATAGTTTCGTAGTAGGTTTAAATGTCGTTGAGACGTGACCGTTAGAATGGAATTTAAATGTATAAATTGCGCGTTTTCAGCTGGGTAAAGAAGAGTTTTCGTAATTTTGAATGTTTATGACCAAAACAACCGGATTCTATATCTGTCTGTTAAAAAATTGTTGGAAAAATTCAAATTTTAGATGAAATCATTCATTTTCGAATATTGCTCCAAAATGTTCTGGAATTAATTGAAATATTTGTTTAAAGTAAGCATTCGACACAGATGCTGTCAACCGAATAATTTGTCGAAAGAAATCATGATCTCTCATCCGTAACTCTAAAGGTTCTTCAACTTTTTACCAACTGGAACAGTGGAGTTGAGAATTGTTTTTGTTCAATAAATGAATAAGGTACATGTGAGGAAAGTTTTGAAATGTAATACTTACACTTGTATTTTGACGTATAAATTTTGTAGCATGGTACGTTAATTTTTTGTTAATGTTGAGATAAGATTGTTATTAAACGTGTTTACACTACCATACGAATGCATTTTACGACTCAATCATTGAGATGAAAACAGTTCCAACGATATTCCATCTCAAAACTATTTGTACTTGAAGTTCTTTGATAATATTGATTTTTTATACCATTATCAATTAAAATTTACTTCGAAAATGATTTTTTTGTTGTGTACTATTCTCCCAGTAACGCGATGTATATGAATCATTTCAAACGATTCAATTCTAAACGTTTGAAAAATATTCTATTCTAACAAAGAATCTATTCGATTTTACATTCACATATTTTACTAACATAGCCAATGACATCGTACTTGTTTACAATAAAGATAAACAGTTCGTACACTGAGAATTTGAAAAGCGAGTGTGAATATTTAGATTAAGCATTTTAAAAAAGAGCTGCTCGATATAAGTATAGCGAATGCAGCGAAGCGAGAACTTTTTACGCGGGCAACCGGCTTAACAAAGCTTATGTAGACTGCAGATAACGTCTCTATTTATATATGTAAATATCCATGCGCGCGTCGACTCAGTTGATTTTCATTGGCGCCGGCTATACGACCCACGTGCATTTTTTTCATCAACGACAAGATATATAGCTGTTGAGTTAGTTTAATCTGACCTGTGCGAGAAACTGCATTGAACTTCTTAATACAATTGTGGATGATGAATATACACATTTAAAAATAGCAGGCGTATAGTTGTTTATTTTTAAATGTATACGTACCATTTTGAAAATGATCAGGTGGAAATAATTCATGTAAATTTTTAAAGATCTTGTTTAAGTTACCTTATATTAATACTATAAAATGCGTATAAAGTACGTGTATGTTCATACCTACAAATAATAGAAACATTATATTATCACCAAATACAAAAAAAGTATAATATGGAGTACCATAAAGAGGCAATTTAATTAGCAATGCATTATTTTATTTACAATAACATGATTACTATTCTCACATTTATTTCTCAATATAAATAAACTCTCACATTAATGTTGCAATTTTGTTCTTTGACCGATTGTTCATAGATTGTATCGCTAGTCTTATTCTAGCTAATTCAATTTATCTAAGGATATTATAGCGTATTTTTCCCTCAAATACAATCTAAGTTGCGGTATCGGGGTGGAAAAAAAATTATATAAAAGCAAGAGAAGCTTGTTAATAGTTTTTCAGCACAGCAAAATCTCTGCTATTCGTAAACAAAATAAACATGAGCCTACGCGATCGTGCGAAAAGTGATACATACCAAGTTGATCGAGTCAGTAAATTTACTTGTCAACCTCCGCAGAAAAATGCGAATCTAGATATTTCACGCAAACGCTAAAGTAGCGAATGTGCGATCGCAAACGCTTAAGCGTTTTAATGGCGAGTCGGCTAATGAAAAATAATACATAGAGCACGTGCTGTCGTCGGCATACTGGTGCGCATTAAGCTCTCATCTGCTTTTTATGTTGCAGTTTTTCAAACTGGAATGGTCGGTTATGCCGAGTCACTCACTGATCCGTCCTATTGCGAACAGATTTTGGTCCTCACGTATCCGCTGATCGGTAATTATGGTGTGCCGGGAGGTGAGAAGGATGAACATGACTTACCCAGGTAATTTATCGCGCACGCACTTCGTGCAGCTGTAATGAAACATAAAAATTAGTAAATTATTTTAAATAAATCTTTTGTTGAATTTATATACAATCATAACAAGTATTAAAAACGTTCTATTGAATTTACCAGCATGTATCGCAGTGTTTACAATAGAAGTGTATCTTTTTTGCTATTATTTTTTTATTTATTGCTTTTACTACAATCACAAAAATAATATAATTCATTTCAATTACTGGTTTTTATGGGGAAATGATTTTTCATTAAGTGCATATGAGCGGATTGACCTTGGCTCATAGATGATGAATTATTACTGATTATACATTTCAGAGTAATGATAGCTATAGTTTTTGAATAAGAAAAAGTTCTAACACTTTTAGAGAATGAATGATAAGAAAATTTAATGATATCATTGAATTACGTTTCAAATACGCAAACATTTTTTCAACTACAATCATTCAGTTCAGTCAGATATAAGCTGAGTTTGTCAATAAAATTATTGAATATTCATTTAACTTTTTATCTGATGACATAAGTTTCTTATTTAGCATGAAATTAAAGGAGTATCATCATTAAATGATTCCAAATATCTATATTTCTTATGGCGATAATAAATACACGTATATTGACAAAAATTAATATGTTTTAAAATAACTTTAATTTTGCATAGAAAATTGCTAGAAAATGCTTAAAGTTTTGAATTGTGCCAAAGTATATTATGAAGTAAGCTGGCAAAATTACACTATAAATATTATACTAACAATTATAGCAAACTACCTATAAGCAATTATTGTTAAACGCTAATTATAAAAAAGCATATCTCTGACTTATATACAAAATATACTGCCTTTAAATAAAGTAAATATAACGTAGAAAACGTGTCAGTCACGTGTGGATAAGGAAATGATTACCAATTATTGATAAAATTGATGTTATTGTAACATACTATGAAAACAATAGGATGTTACACGCGCACCGTAAAATCGTTGCTAGAGGCATGAAATGGTGAATAGCGACCATATACCTCAACAAGTTTGATTAAAAAAACTAAATCTTGTTTTTGAAATACAAATCAAGTTTACTTTAATATTATTGATCTTTTTCTTTGAATGCAAATAGAAATAATTTCACTAATTTCAACTATCACATAACAGATTCTTGTTATAATGTATGGGTGTTATAATTTCTTTTAAATTCTGCACTTTGAAATATTCGTTTTTATCTTACTAGATATTTGTAGCTTTTGTATAAAGGTGGACTTATGGATTGAAAATACAAAATTATTAAAATTAGTTTTTTAATATATGCAGATTTTCTTTTAGAAGAATGACTTCAATAATTTTGTAGTAAATTAATACTAAAATATTTGAATTGACTTTGTAAAATATATTGTGTTAAGAGTAAGTACGTCGTTGTAACTACAAGAATTTATTTTTATTTAAAACGCAATCTTATATCGAATTCACATACTTTCTACAATAATAAGGAAAAGTAAATTGATATGAAAGTGATTTTACATTTAACTAAAAATTTATTTATTACATATTTTGTATTTTTTTTTAACATTTATTTTATGTATATTTCTTTTCTTTATTTTTATCTTTATTTTTACTTAATTGTACTATAAAAATTTAAAGCTGTTACAAAAGAATTAGTATACTAAGGTATATATTAAACATGATTTTGGCATCAGATTTAATACTGGATTCAATTCTGAATTAGATACATGCCTTAAGCAGTTCTGCAATGCACAAGTCAGTGTGAATAAGTATTATAAGATATATGACTTTATCATATCTTCCAATAATAATTCTCGTGTATACTCGACGGCCGATTTATCTAAATTATCATAGTTTATTTTCTTAATCTTTTGGTCATCAACGTGAAACTTAAAATTAAATAAGACGTTATTACACAAAATTAAATCTTTATTAAATTTATTATTTAAAGTGAATCTGAAATATTTTAACGCTTGTCTAGCTAAATTATTCGATTCTGTTTTTCCACAAAGGACAGTTGCAACGCGGATCATAATTCGCACTATCGTTCCAATCGTGATGAAAAAGTCAACACAAATCAGAGTGCACAGTTCTACACTTGAAAATTACTCACACACAACTACGTATTAAACTTGAACTATCCTACAATCACTGCGATACAATTCCTACATATGATCTCCCAAGTTCTACTAATTTCCACTGTGATTTATGTATTTATTGCAAGCAAGATAGGAATTCTCTTTCCCTACTGTCTGCAGTTCGCACACCCTGCAAATCGTACACAAAACAATTCGAGTGTCACTCCCGCGACTTCATTCAGTTATTTGCTATGTAAATAAATCTATCAGCTGACCGATAACACAGGCCCACAAAAAAAAATGTATGTGGTTCTGGGATGGGGACTAACTTTTTCTTATGTATTTTTTCCCGCTGAATTCGAATTCGTCAAAAAAATAGGGGTACCGGGACAAATTTTTAAGATAACCTCAAAAAACTGTTTCTCGATACATATATAATATCATATATATATACATATATGAGTAATATTTTTACTTTCCGGTCACTTTTGTGGGAGGGGTTCACAGATTCTCTTTAAATTTTAGTATGTTGTTTTGGTACCCAAAATAAAAACTCCCACCAATTCTTAGTCCTTTAGATGCCCACGGGCCCGAGAACGAGCCTTTTCAGGGCCCAAAAATGGCCACTTTTAGCGATATTCAGAAGACCGTATTTCGAAGCGATATAATCCGATTTCAATTTAGCAGGCCGCGTTTTCTTAGTTTTGGCGTCTAGTTTTCACACAAAAATTTTCAAAACTCCAAATATGAATGCCCATTTTTGGGGACTGATAAAACGCAACGAATATTTCGAAAATTTGGCCATCAAACAATTATCAAAATTGAACCAGTAGACTTAAACACTTTTAGCAACTTGCATTTGCTAGGTCCTTTCATTACCTTCAAAACTCTGCTTGCTAAATTCAGTTTCATCAAATGAGTTCTGAGATGCAACCTTTTGAAAATGGTCATTTTTACAAAAATTGTGATTTTTCGCATTTTCAAACAGACTATATTCACTCCTGACAACTTTTAATTCTACAAAAATTTAACTGAAGGCAGTTCTATATATATATAACAACCTGCTTATGGAGATTTTGCAGGTACAGGCCTCTATTTTTTGCTTTTGCCCCTTTAAAAAAAACATTAGTTGTATTTAACATACATAGAGAGAGCCGAATTTTTTTTTAATAAATTATTAAATTAATTTATATCAAATGCATTAATTGCGTAACACGAACGATTGATTCAGTCTATGTTTGTCTCGCGAAGGTAAACGTAGTTGCCTGTGCAAAAGCTCCAATTATTCTTAATACTAGTACGCTTAACATGTACAAAAAGAACTAATTATTTTAAGATAAGGCTGTGGCCGGGTTACTATGTTAAAATTGCCCCCACTTAAAATACGCATGTATTAAAAACACCGTTCAATAGGGGTTGAAAAAAAAAACTCCCAAAGCCAAATTTTCAGCCCCCTATTTTTTAGAAATTTTGAAAAAAATCAAAGGGAAGTCCGCCATCATGTTCATGCCCCATTTTCATGGTGAAAAATTTCATGTCTTGATGAAATCTTTCACCTTGCTCTTCACAGAAATCCCCAAGGTTCGCAAATGCATCAATGTGTATATATCATATATATGTATATAGGTATATATCATATATGTGTGCGTATATATATATATGTGTGTGTGTATATATATATGACATATGTATGTATCGAAACAGTTTTTTGAGATTATCTTAAAAATTTGCACCGGTATCCCTATTTTTTTTGATGAATTCGGATTCAGCGGGAAAAAATACATAAGAAAGTTAGTCTCCATCCCAGAACCACGTACTTTTCTTTTGTGTGCCTGTCTAACCTTTAGATCTGTCATCGTCAGAGCCATTAGAGATGTGACACGCTATGCTTGCATGATATAATAAGTCACGTTCTAAGCAATGCGTAAATACGCTGCTCATGTGCCATTGCGCTCAAACGTAACGATAACGTATAAGACTTTCTCTTGTTTAATATTTCACGAGCGATAAGTTATTTACCTGTGATTTGCGCCGCTTGTTCGTTCGTTCTTACATGGATAATCTAATGCTGATTGCGTCATAGAACACTTACTTTTGTATTTTCGAGAAAAATATTTACAGCTTATACCACCTATATGTGCTGCTGATTATCGCATAGATATATAGTTTTAGCCTTATCTAACGAACTTTGATCGTTGATTTCCGCAACTTTCAATTTTTCTGAGATTAAAAATATTTTTTTTTTTATTATAAAATGCACGTTTTAGGCTGATAAATATACTCGTTTATTGTATAATATTATTATATTTATTCTTCTTTTTTAGAATCAGTTCAGAATAAAAATCATTATTTAACTCGAGTTTTGGAAGCAGCTTCGTATCTAAGTATGTAGTCCGGACACACTAACATAAAAAACAGTCATTTTAAATAAAAAATGTGTTGACGAGGGGAAGTTTGCATAAATCGATATTAAATCACCAGTAGAGATTAACCTCCCAAAGCTTCGAATACGGTTGCAAAATTAGCACTTTTTTAGTTTTTGCTCTAAATGTTCTAAAGCATATTGATTTAATCGAAAAAAATTCAAGCTCTTAAGTGCAATATCTCGGCTTCTAATATATAAAATTGTTTTCAAAGAGTAGATATTTACCTATATGCCACATTTTATCATTATTGCATTCTCCGTGCAAAACATTGAGTATTCAAAAAATAATCGTAATAAAAAACAATAACTTTTTCACACTGACTTCTAGATCTAGTGACATGCAGTGTTCGATACAGATGAAGAAAAAAGGTCATTTTGTCCCAAAACGGTTGAGCGGGTTATATATAACGATACCTACTGTAAATGCACACGTTTCAAATAAGAGTCTGGATTATTTCATCAATTAAAATTTTGTTGCATATCTACAGGTGGTTCGAGTCCCACAAAATATGGGCGGCCGGCTTGGTGGTCAGCGAGCACTGCGATACGCCAAATCACTGGCGACAGGCGAAATCCCTTTCGGATTGGATGAAAGAAGAGGGTGTTCCTGGTATAGAGAAGGTGGACACCAGAGCCTTGACTAAGATCATCCGCGAGAAGGGAACGATTTTGGGTAGAATCGTCCACTCGCTGCCTGCTAATTTAACTTCACTGCCACCGATCGTCGATCCCAATACACAGAACCTCGTCGCAAAGGTTTCACGAGTAAGTTACTCTTTGTGATTAGATTAGAGTTTTAAAAGATACAAAATTTCATTGTTTTTGATATCCTAACACTAATTACAGACATCTAAGACCACATTCAATCCTAATGGTTCTCCGCGCATATGCGTGCTAGACTGTGGCTTAAAGTACAATCAGCTGAGATGTTTGTTGTCGCGAGGAGCGCGAGTTGACGTTGTTCCCTGGAATCACAAGATACAGAATGAACAGTATGACGGTCTGTTTCTCAGCAATGGCCCAGGCGATCCTAGCATGTGCAAGGATTCCCTCAATAATCTTAAACAAATTCTTCAGGGCTCCAACAAAAAGCCTATTTTTGGCATTTGTCTTGGACATCAGCTTCTTTCTCTAGCTGCCGGATGCAAAAGTTACAAAATGAGGTAGGTACTTCTTGCATTCTTTTTTTCAAACCAATCACTATCGGTGCATTTAGAATAATGTATGAAATAAATGTAGATATAGTGTTAAGCTAATGTACTAAGTAAGTAAACAAAATTTTAGCTACGGAAATCGCGGTCACAACCAGCCGGCGATTCACCACGGCACCAAACGTTGCTACATGACTTCGCAGAATCACGGTTTCGCAGTCGATACCCTGAGCTTACCCGATGGCTGGGAAGTGCTTTTTACAAACGCCAATGATTTCAGTAACGAAGGCATTGTGCACTCGAAGCTGCCATACTTTTCAGTTCAGTTTCATCCTGAACACACAGCAGGTCCTCAAGATCTCGAGTGTCTCTTCGACGTTTTCCTCGAGAACGTTAAGGATACTGTAGCTGGGAAATCTGGCACGACTATCAAGGAACGCTTGCAGAAGAGACTGGAATATGAACCAATTGAATCTGTGTTACCGGCTAGACCGAAGAAAGTCTTGATCTTAGGTTCTGGTGGCTTGAGTATCGGACAAGCCGGAGAATTCGATTACTCCGGCTCGCAGGCTATCAAAGCGTTGAGGGAGGAGAATATTCAGACGGTGCTTATAAATCCGAATATCGCGACGGTCCAGACATCCAAGGGTATGGCTGACAATGTTTATTTTCTGCCCATTCTGCCAGATTACGTTGAACAGGTTTGTACTTCATCCCGTTTTTTTTAATTTAAGTATTCATTACACTCGAAGTAAGTAGCGCTTACGAAAATCACGTTTATTTTAAGAAAAGATATCAGTATATAGAAGCAGCAATAAATTATTTCATAACTTATAGGTAATTCAATCAGAGCGACCCGACGGTGTGCTCCTAACATTCGGTGGACAAACTGCGTTAAATTGCGGTGTACAGCTACAGGAGCAAGGAATCTTTGAAAAGTACGGCGTGAAGATTCTGGGTACTCCCATCGAATCGATTATCGAGACGGAGGATCGGAAGCTCTTCGCAGAGCGCGTGAATGAGATCGATGAGAAAGTAGCGCCAAGTTGTGCAGTCTACTCAATCCAAGAGGCCATCGAGGCTGCGGAAAAACTTGGCTACCCAGTGATGGCTCGAGCTGCCTTCTCACTCGGTGGTCTTGGCTCTGGTTTTGCTAACAATCAGGCTGAATTGAAAACTCTTGCCCTACAGGCGCTCGCTCATTCGTCCCAGCTTATCATCGATAAGTCGCTTCAGGGTTGGAAAGAGGTAGGCATCTATAAAAATTTTCAAAACAATTTGCTTTAACTATGACTATAGCATATTGTAAATTACTTTAAAAATCCCAACTAAAATCTTGGAAAGTATTTTTACTTTCATTTTACTTTAATATACTCGAATAAATCATTAACAAATCGTCTTTGAATACATTGAATACTTGACCATTCTTTCAGGTCGAATACGAGGTAGTGAGAGATGCATATGACAACTGCATAACCGTATGTAACATGGAGAACGTGGATCCTCTTGGAATTCATACTGGTGAATCGATTGTAGTGGCACCCAGCCAAACTTTGTCGAATCGGGAGTACAACATACTCAGGACAACAGCTATCAAAGTTATCCGACATTTTAAGATAGTTGGCGAGTGCAACATTCAGTACGCCCTGCATCCCTTTTCGGAGGAGTTCTACATCATCGAAGTAAACGCAAGATTGTCTAGGAGTTCGGCTCTTGCCAGCAAAGCTACTGGCTATCCATTAGCGTATGTGGCTGCAAAACTGGCACTCGGCGTACCTTTGCCCGATATAAAAAATTTAGTAACGGGAAAAACTACTGCGTGCTTCGAACCGAGTTTAGATTATTGCGTAGTCAAAATTCCTAGATGGGATCTTAGCAAATTCCAGAGAGTTAGTACAAAGGTGAGTCTCTCAATTTGTAAATCATGTTTGACCAATTCTCTATCAACATACATTGGTTATATATATAAAATACAATAACATACATTTTATACATGAGTGTCTAATAAACTCTATACTTTTTAAGATCGGTAGTTCGATGAAGAGTGTGGGTGAGGTGATGGCGATAGGTCGAACCTTCGAAGAAGCCTTCCAAAAAGCTCTGCGTATGGTCGACGAGAACGTTGTGGGTTTCTGTCCGTATTTGAAAGCTGTGAACGAGGATGAATTGGAAAAGCCGACTGACAAGCGCATGTTCGTTCTTGCGGCGGCGATTAAAGCCGGTTACACCACAGAGAAGATCTACGAGCTGACTAAGATCGATCAATGGTTTCTGGAGAAGATGCGGAACATAATCAATTATCAAAATCGTCTTGAGAACCTAGACCAGACAAAGTTATCGCCCGAGTTGCTATTGGGCGCCAAACAATTGGGCTTTTCCGACAAGCAGATCGCGATCGCCGTCAAAAGCACGGAATTGGCTATTCGAAAGCAGAGAAAGGAGAATAGCATCTTTCCGTTCGTCAAACAGATTGACACTGTAGCTGCGGAATGGCCTGCTAGCACAAATTATTTGTATTTGACGTATAATGGTACCAGTCACGACTTGGAATTCCCTGAAGGATACGTCATGGTTATCGGTGAGAATGGTTTGCTATTATTTATTTAAATGTTCACTGGCACATTTACCTTTCATGAGTTGTCAAATAGAGAAAGTCAAATATTTAGGTTTATGCGTTCAACGAGTCCAATTATGCCAATAAATATATTAATAATTTTATCGTAGGTTCGGGAGTATACCGAATTGGCAGTTCAGTGGAGTTCGACTGGTGTGCGGTGAGCTGTTTGCGCGAGCTTCGCAATTTAGGCAAGAAAACAATAATGGTCAATTATAATCCGGAGACTGTGAGCACGGATTACGACATGAGCGATAGGCTATACTTCGAGGAGATCTCATTCGAGGTGGTGATGGACATTTACGATCAGGAGGCGCCCGAAGGTATCATTTTGTCGATGGGTGGCCAGCTGCCTAACAACATAGCCATGGATCTGCATCTACAACAGGCGAGAATTCTGGGGACCTCGGCCGAGCAGATCGACGGTGCGGAAAATCGATTCAAATTCTCGAGAATGTTGGACAGAATTGGCATTTCACAGCCAAAATGGGGCAAATTGACAGATTTGCAAGTGAGTATCCAAACATATTGTTATAGTTCAGTTATGATTCATTTTCAAATTGCATTTAATACATTTTTAAAGCCAGTCAATTACTAATCACAAACTCTATCGAATTAGGCGGCTGTTGAATTCTGTCGTATCGTGGGCTATCCCTGCCTCGTTCGACCCTCATACGTGTTGAGTGGCGCTGCGATGAACGTTGCACACTCGGACAACGATCTACAGACATACTTGAAGAGCGCAGCTAATGTGAGTCCAAGATATCCGGTAGTTATTTCAAAGTACATCCTGGAAGCCAAGGAAATCGACGTTGACGCGGTCGCCTGTAAAGGTAACGTTCTCTGTATGGCCGTGTCTGAACACGTCGAGAACGCTGGGGTACACTCGGGCGATGCAACCCTCGTCACGCCACCTCAAGATATCAATCCAGAGACTCTTGAGAAAATTAAAATCATTACTAGGCAGATTGCTCACAATCTGGAAGTCACAGGACCGTTCAACATGCAGCTTATCGCTAAGGTACAAATAATCATTTTTAACGATATATATATTTAAAAGATTTATTGAATCCTATTCTGATTTTACGTATTTATGCTTATAGGATAATGAATTGAAGGTGATAGAGTGCAATGTTAGAGTGTCACGATCATTTCCGTTTGTGTCGAAGACTTTAGATTATGATTTTGTTGCAATGGCTACGCGATTGATCGTTGGAGAACACGTAGAGCCCGTTGATGTTCTTGCTGGTTGCGGAAAAGTTGGTGTAAAGGTTCCACAATTTTCCTTCTCACGATTGACGGGTCAGTAATTTTAAATACTATTATCAGGGATAGATCGGGAAAATAAAACTAAATTTTAACTGTCAAAATTTTGGAAAAATTGGAAGAGAATATTTAATATCTAATTTGAATGAAAATATAAATAACGATAACGTTCTGTTTTGAAAAGGTGCGGACGTTACATTGGGAGTAGAAATGGCGTCTACAGGAGAGGTGGCTTGCTTTGGTGATAACAGATACGAAGCATATCTGAAAGGTATGATGAGCACTGGATTCCATATTCCCCAAAAAGGCATACTTTTATCTATTGGAACGTACAAGGTAAATGTTAAGCTATCTTTCATCGTGTCATTACTTTTATCTCAATTAATACATTGAAATTAATAAAAATACTTTGCTAGCATAAAACGGAACTGTTACCATCAATCGCTAGCCTTCACAAAATGGGTTTCAAATTATACGCCAGTATGGGAACTGCAGATTTCTACTCAACCCACAAAATTGACGTAAGTACTTATCATTTGTTGCTAATAAAATATATTAAAATTTGAATCACTACTACAAAAAGTGTTCTAAATAATAAACAACTACTGAGTACAAGTTATAGGTTTCACACAGATATTTTATAAAGATAATAACATATAAAAGTATTTAAATACACACGATTGAAAAATACATTACTTTTGGGAAAAGATACTTTTGATACAGATATAGTAGAATCTTTTATAGAAGTTATAAGCCCCACTGCAAATTTGTCCCACTCTCTCTTACTTAAGGAGAGATATACTGTACCGACAATTGTAAATCCACTTTTATTCAGTGAATTTTTGAGTAATGAAAATTCTCAAAATCTTCGAATTGGGGTACGTATTTAATGGAAAACTAAAGATCCCTTTTAAAGCACGAGCTGCCAGTACTCTAAAGTTCACTAAATAAACTAGGAATCTGCAATATCGGTAACTATATATTTCAGATAGAACTCGAACATCCCCTTCAACATAGTATAAATCACATATCACTCATTAAATCGGTATCATCCAATGCTACATTAAATATTCTTAATGACATAAAGAACTTATCTATCATAGTTGTAAAGAAAACTTAGTGTAGAATCTATGAATATGTATTTTAAGCGCATCGAGTTCTATAATAAAATCATGAATAAAGTTTCTTAAGGGGGTGTCAAAGTCCTACAGTTACCACTCAAACTGTTTTACCGATCGGATATGAATAATTAATAATAACTAAATAAATAGGTAAAATTATGCAAATCCCAATACAGGTGCACTTCGTTTATTAATTATCTATCTTCTAGCAAAATTTCAAGTGAATATTTCAACGACACCTTCAAAAATTTCTGCGCCGAAAAAATAAATATTTGCATCGAAATGAGTGCGTTTTTTCGGTGCAGAAATTTTTAAGGGTGTACTTGAAATATTTACTTCAAAC